>APFE031213067.1:116068-137203 GCA_000404065.3 Pinus taeda | reverse complement strand
TTTCTTGTTCCTTTTCCTGCTATTGATTCTTATACAAGACCTTTTCATTGAATATTACATCTCTTCTCCTAATGATTTTGTGATTTTCATAATCATATAAGCGATAACAAAAATCATTAACACCATATCCAATAAAGGTACATTTCTTTGACGTTTCCTCAAGCTTTGTTCTATTTTCTTTATTAATATGGACAAAGTCCTCACAACCAAAAGGCTTTAAAAAAGAGTAGTTTACCTTTTTACCTGTCCATGCTTCCTCTAAAACACCACCATCCAAGGAACTTGAAGGCCCCCTATTTATTAGATAAACAACAGTGTCTACAACATCTGCCCAAAATTGTAAAGGTAATTCTGCATGCAATCTCATGCACCTTGCACGCTCCATGATTGTTTTGTTCATCCTTTCAGAAACACCATTTTCTTGTGGTGTTCTTGGAACTGTCTTTTCTCTGTGAATTCCATGCTCTAGACAGTACCTATCAAACTCTTTGTTGCAATATTCATGTCCATTTTCTTATCTGAGACACTTCAATTTCTTTCCTATCTCAATCTCAACCAAAGCTTTCCATTCCTTGAAAGTATCAAATACATTAGATTTGTTCTTTATACAATAAATCCAAGTTTTTCTAGTTGCATCATCAATAAAAGTAACATAATAATGAGAGCCACCGAGAGGTAATACCTGAGCAGGTTCCCATACGTCTGTATGCACAAGATTTAATTTTTCACTCTTCTTTTCTTTCCCAACTCTGAGAAATTTGACTCTCTTCTGTTTTCCATAAATGCAATTCTCGCAGAAGTCAAAATCAACATTCTTCAAACCCGGCAACAAATTCCTTGAGTGAAGAATTTTCATCCCCTTTTCACTCATGTGTCTGAGCCTATGATGCCATAAACATCTGCTCCTTTGGAATTTAAAGCATTAAAAAAGTTAGAAATACCATTGCATAACTACAATGTACTAACCTTTCCACCTTTTTCTATTACCAGGGCTCCTTTGGTGACCTTCCAAGCTTTATCTGTGAAAGTTGTCACACAACCTTCACCGCCTAACTACCCTGTTGAAATCATATTTTTCTTCAGATTTGAAACATGCCTTACCTCCTAGTAGCCATTGGTTTCCATTCTGCTGTTTTACAAGAACCTTACCCATTCAAACAATTTTACAGGGTTTATCATCACCCAAATGGACTTGTCCAAAATCTCCTTGAACATAGTCATGAAAATATTTCTTATCAGGTGTGGCATGGAATGAGGCCCCTGAATCTACCACCCAAGAATCAGTAATATTTTCGAATGAAAGAATCAAAGCATCTTGTAACACCTTACCTGTCACATTTGCTTCATGATTGTTTTCTTGTTGTGCATCTCCTTCTTTTCCCTTCCAAGATCTACAGTCTTTCTTTAGGTGTCCTTTCTTTCCGCATTTCTAGCACACTATCCTCGATCTATAATTGGATATGCCTTTCCATAATTTACTGCGATATCCTGAGCTCTTTCCTCTTTCCATTTTTTTTCTCCTAGACTCTGCACTCAAAGCATTACCCAATGTCTCACCGGAGCTTTTTCATTACATTTGCTCGCTAAGAATGGCACTGACAACATCATCAAACTTTAAAGTACTAGAACTAAAAATAGAGTTATTAATGGTCATTCCTAAACCATTCCAACTTTCTGGCAATGAGCATAATAATAACAGAGCTCTAACTTCATCATCAAAGTTTACCCCTATAGAACATAACTAACTTGTAATAGTATTAAAATCCTTTAAATGGTCTGCAACAGATCCACCTTCCAACATCTTCATATTAAATAACTATTTCATAAGAAATACCTTGTTTGAGGCTAAGGGTTTTTTATATAGTTTCTCCAATGCCTTAATCAAACCCTCTTTCGTTGTTTCCTTCGAAAGGTTGAAGGCGACCGACGCTGTGAGCCACAACCATACTATTCCGAGTGCCTTTCTATCGAGAAGGTTCCATTCTTCATCTGCCATACCCATTAGCATCTTTGTTTTTTCAACCAATTGTAGGTACAGATCTTTCTGATACAGATAATCTTCCATCTGCATCTCCACAGTGAGAAGTTTTGGCCATTAAATTTCTCGACCCTAAACTTACCATCTTCTGCCATTGCTCCCACTCGAACGAGGAACCCTTCTTTCCTACAAGTTTATCAGCCAAATAGACCTTCGGATTTGATACCAGTTGTTAGAAAATTATATATTACAGAAATATAAACACAGAAAATGCATAAAATAAGAGAGGCACAGATATACGTGGTTCACCCAGTTTGGGCTACGTCCATCCCGAACAGCCAGTCCTTCCTTTCTTTATCTAGCAAAATTAAGAGACACAACCTACAGCAGATCCACTGTAATATCCTTTGTTTTCTCTATTTCTCACTCAAAGAATACACATCTATTAGACAGCCTCAAATATAATGCCCTCATACAAAGAGAGGGGTTGCCTTCTAGGGCAAAAAACCCTAAACTAAACATAAGTTCTACCATCAGATCATCTACCTAATGAACAACCCAGATTGACTAGAAATTACTATACTTTTACAAGGCAATTTTACATCTATTTTTAGCTTCGGGAGCGCTGCCCATGAAACCCTCGTCGGGGGATCGCTGGCCCCCGGACCCCCTCAGCCCCCCCCAACCCCCCGGGGGGGGGACAAGTCCCCCTCGCACCCCCCCAACCATGGAGGGGTGTACAAACTCCCTGGGGTATACATCCGACTAAAACAAAGATCTCTGAACAATCATGCTCCACACCCAACAACCCCATGGCTCTCATCAGCACACACCAGCTGCTTGCAAATAATCCTCAAATTTCCCCTAAGTATATCAATGATAAGGGTCAAGCCATTGCACATTTTGAGGATGTGGAAAGATTACTTGGGGATGACTGCATTCATGCTTGTATGAGGAGGTGGAACACACTACCACACAGCTTACAGATTAGGGAGTATCACTCCCCAACAAGGATGAAAGAAGCATTAAAGAGAGTGCCACCGCACAAGCACTCTATGCAGAGTTTGAAGGTCAAATGGATTGGCCTCAAACTAAGTCCCCCACTACTACTAAGACTGCTAGAGCGCAGAAAAGACGAAGAAGAGCAACAATAGTGGGAAGAGGTGGAAAAAAAGGTAGGATTCCATGACAAAGAAGAGGACCTCACATCAGAAGCATGGGATGTCAGGGAGGCCATCAGGGCCATCAAGGATGAGGAGATGGACTAGTTGCTCAGAAGATGAGAAACACCTTCAGTGGGGGGTGATGATGAGCCCTAGAAATGGGTAATTATATGGGCTCATTTTGCCTCCTAACTTAGTTTAATCCACCATTGTCTTGGCTTATTACATGTTTTTTTATTATATTTATGCTTCTAGAGTGAGATGGGTTGGTTATTATGCCATGGAGTCTAATGTGTGTTTAATGCAGATTTTTGTTGAATTTTGGAGAAAAAGTTAAAGATTTAATGGACAATTGGTGCAAATATTCAAAGAAGACAAGGGAGAGTATTTATAGGAGGTTTTCCACCTCATTTATGAATCCCCACTTCGAATTCTCCTTCAGGAATCTCGAATTACAAACAACCAAATCATTGCACTAGGAGGCAGCCGAGCAAGTGGAGGATAACTTTTGTTTATCTCAAGTTTTGGGAGCCAAGCCTTCCTGAGTTTAAGGAAGCTGTTGGAAGCTTCAGTTGTATAAGTAGAGAGGCCTAGGGCCTCATTAGGAAGTTGGTCAAATTTTCAAAATTTTGCTGTAGCTTTGCTCTGCTCAACCTTGAGCTTACTTTTGTTGACAATTTTATGTAATCCTATTATTATTTTGATAATGAAGATGAGATACTTGTTGAGCTATCACTGAGTTACCTCAGAGGGCTGGATCTCTTGGGTTAGGGCCCAATCCAAGTAGCCAAGCTCCTCTTGTTTGTATTTAAATTCTTTGTTTCAGTTTATGAATTAGTTGCAGTTAGATAAATTTCTTTCTTGGTTAAGAATAGGTTGTTTTTAGTGATTTAGAAGGTTGTTTCCATTTCAGTTTTCTGTAGCAAGTTGAACAGTGGTAAAAAGAAGATACAAAAAGGCCATCAACAAAGCCTTGGCTGCCTTTCATCTCCTTGGGACCATGAACTGAGGCCAAGACCCCCTTGCTGCCACAAAAACACAGATTTTCCTTCTCCATAGGATTTCTAGTGTTGCAGTTTGTTAGAAGGTTAATGCTTTGCTTTAAGATATATTCCACCATGCTCATTTCTATCTTTGCAATAAATTTTCATCCATGCTTTCTTTCCATGTAGCATTTTCAGCATTTACTTTCCTAGATCAAAATTTAGATTAGCTTGATGAAAATTATGTTTTTTTGATGTATCTAATTTCTTTGCTTGTTTAATTTCATTTTTTGATTTTCAGTTATCTTGCAGCAAATCTCTTCTCACAATAATTCAGCCAATCAGCCATCACCACCTCTCTTTTATCTATGTTCCACAAGTCACCCAAAGTCCCTCACAAATCTACCTTAGTTTTCTGCACTTTTCTCATAAACATTCCTCTCTTTCCTTGAACAAATCTAACCATATTTCTCTCTCCTAATCATTCTTGATTAACCCTACACACATTAACACATCATCCTAGCCTTCAGCTACCCTTTCCACCCACTTTCCTGCCTTCAAAACCTCCAAAACGGCTCTTGGCATCCTCCTATAGACCTCCTGTAGATCCCCTGCTGCCTCCTGCGGATTTTCTTGTAGGTTTCTTTTTGAAGTCTGATTGCAGGAAAAGCCTCCAGAAGGCCACTAGAAACCTCCTAGGACCCATCCACACCTTCCTATACCTCTACAAATTCCAAAGTCAGCTTCCATTACTACCTAATCACTGCCACACACACAAACTAATAAATTACATGCAAGACAATTTCACCTAAAAATACATAAAAATCCAAAAAGATGTTTTTTGCTCATTTGCTTCTAGAAGTAGATTGAGTAGATGTTGTTTACTTTCTAAGTAGGTAATGGAATTCATTTCATGGTTTTTCATCTCTATTTTTACAAAAGTTGGATTAGTTGGTTAAGTAGGGTTTGCTGGGTTTACTTCACATTTCAGTCTTCTTTCTTTTTCTGCAAGTAGAGTAGCCTCTGTAGAGTAAGCTTTCCTTTCTTTCATTACATATAAAGCTTCTTCTGGAATTCATAGAAGTTGGCTTGAGCTTCTAGTGATCTTGTGCCAGCTGACCAAGTGACAACCTGCAATAAGAACTAATACTTGTGCATACAACACCATCGCTTCCAAGTTTGTTACGAACTACCAGATTGATAAAAGTAAAGTAGGAAGCCCAGGAATTGCAGCATTATTACAGCAATACTGGAGCTCACCAGAACAAAGAAGGTTATCTTACCCAGAAATTTGTGGTCTTTATGCTAGATAAAGAAAGGCAAGTTGCGGTCTATATTATTAAAGGATAAAACAATTCAACCATGTGCAGAAAGGAAAGGCAAGGTTAGTCCTCAGCAAAGACAAAAATAAGTATAGTCAAGATTCAATGCTATAGAAATATTTTGGAAGTTCATATCATTGAAAGATGGAGGAAGCTAAAGAAACAGTCCAGGGAAAGAGGGAGTCTCAAATCTCTCCTATGAGTAAGATATTATCCCTCACAAAAGGATCCTATCATAAGCTCCTATCTCTTGTGTTATAAGGTATTACAATGATAATAGGATGCATCATGGCATCATGAAAGAATTAGAAGAAAGAGCTTGTGACATCACCATGGATATCATGAAGGACAAAAAGAACAAAATCCATGGTAGTCGAACATGAAGGATATAGCTTTTAGGAATCTCATTGAACATTGAAGGAAAAAAAGATGTCATCCAGGAAAACGCTCATCATACATTAAGGAAAAAAGGAAAATTTTTTAGATAAGGATATGCAAGATCCTTAATATTCTTTGAAGGAATCCTCGTTGGAGGGTTCACTAATCTAGAGAGGGAGCAAGTGTTTCATCAAGAACTCCAACTTATGGAATTCATGGGATAATGGTGTGATGACATGAAGCAGATCAAGGGATTGAAGATCTTTTCAATCAAGGAAGTTGTTGGAAGAAGCCTAGATGACCTAAAGGTAAAATTATGTATGTATGATTGTATATTATATTGTCATGTCATATGGTTGCAGGTAACATGAATCATTACTTCTATCTTGAGAAGCATGATCAAGAGATATACTCCTATGAAATAATGCGAAAAGGAATAAGTCACACTAGATGAAATCAACATAAATGTCCTCATATGAAGTATGAGGTAGTTGACTAAGAAACTCTGATTGAAAGATCTTGGAAATGGAATGTGTGATAAAGGAAGAGATCGTGAGATATGAAACCATGATGAAGGAAATCAACATCCAAAATACAAGAATATTTGACTAGGGAATCTCCTGGAAAGATATGAAGACTTTGATGAAAGTCTGAAAAATATGAAGACCATTGACAATAGATATCTTTGGGAGATGTGTCAACATGTATGCAGGATGTTGATACCTACAGGAAGATGTCATGATGAAGAGCCATGTTGTAAGGTATGATTTAATTTAATATGATGTTTTTATTTCTTGAATAATATATGGATTAGTTCATGTAGGGCTACTAGAACAAGACTTGTAAGTACAAGTACAACTAGCAATCATGCAATGGATGGAAACTCCTCAAAGAAGCATGGAGAGAAAAGAAGTAGCCATATGAAGAAAGCTCCATATGTATTCCATTAAGGCCACTTTCAATGATGAAATGAATGACATGACAGAATAAGAAGGAAAGTGATCAATGGTTGTTTCCCTACAAGTAAGAAGCTCAACTAAATTTGATGACACAAGGAGATAAGTTGATCAAGGAATTGAAGAACCCATGAAGAAGAATTTGTTGATGTATAAAAGAGTCCCTAGCTAAGAGGGAGCTCTGACAGGTCCCTGATCAAGAGGGAGCTTGAATTAGAGCACCCCAGATTACCAAGGAGTGACAATAGTGTTTTTCCATTTCATTGTTCATGCACTAGACTATGAATAACAACCATAAGTCTAGATGAAGGCCATGAATGGAAATGTAGACACATGATAGACACAAAATTCTTGTCATCACTTGGGAAGAAAGAATGGGAGGATTGGGTAATCATCTAACATCTGATACTCTTTAAGGATGTGTAGGGAATCCAAGATAAGAGTAGGGAAGAGGACTGATATTCTTTGAGGTTTGGGAACCCAAGATAAGAATAGTACTAGAAATTCATACTCAGTGAACACTCTAGATGGTATGTATCTTGAGAGACAATAATGAAGGTGTCTATCAATCATTGGTCTCGCTATCATTGTAGCTCATGGTCTCATAGAGAGATAGAGTTGTTAGTCAAGGCCTTGCACTATGAAAATTATGGTTGATATGATATTATACATATGGGATTACCAATCCAATTCTTCTTATGAGAAATTATTCAGATTGAGAACAACCAAGTACCATTGTAAATACCTCCCTAGTTAAGAGGGATTCTTGAAGAAAAGTGTAACTAGGTTTGTTATTCATCAATGTAATTTTTGATCTTTGTACTTGTCAAGAAAAAGAAATATTATTTTTATAAATTATACGAATGATTTTCTTTCTCATTCCATAGGTCTAGGAAAGTCAAAGAGTCAAAATCATGTGTAAAGAGCTCTTCTTGAGGATATATCTAATATATATGAGTAAACCCAGTGTCTAGAACAACCCTCCATGAAAAGCACAATCCTCTTGAAGAAGTCTACCTACTAAACAATGAAGAAGGTAGCAATGTCGACCTCAAAATATATTTAAATGACAAGTCAGATCATATGTGGAGATACAACAGTTCATCGTGATAGGTCGGCTTATTTATGGAGGTAGAACTACTATATATACATAGTTGAAGTCACCATAGAATAATAGAATTTTGGACACTTTGTGATTTCGTATGGTGTAGGACTGTAATTTTGTATGGTGGAGGACTACAATTTTGTATGATGCAAGACTGTAATTTTGGATGGGTGCAGGACTGAACTTCAGATGGGTACAGGACTATAACTTTTGATGGCTAGTAGTGATGACAAGGATCTCAGTGATCCCACAGTATCACACTCTATCTCGACATTCATCCTGAACATAATTATGATCTCGGTATAGTCATGATCCTGATGGAGATAGAATTACAAGGTGAAGATCTTAGTCAAGGTGTGGCAATGGTGCACTAGAAATGATCTCGTTGTTATGATGAATATCTCAATGAAAGTATTGTTGGAAATAATACTGAGAGGGGGGGTGAATCAGTATTATCAAGTCAAATAATCCTTTTCAAAAAGCAAATTGTATACGCTACTTTAGTTAATTAAACTCGCGTATATACACAACTATTCAGAGGTAAACCAGCGTACATAGAGCAAACTTTTAATTTACTTAAACTTTCAGATGATGTTTGTTAATCTGAGATGCAGCATCAAATAACCGTAACCAGAGACAGTAAAACAGAGTAGAAAGACAATCACACACAAGAACACCAGATATAAGGCGGAAACCCAATGGGGGTGAAAACCACCTGCTGCAATTCGTCTCTATCTTTCTTTAAATTAGAAAATTCTGTTTACAATGTACTGATGCAGTCCTTTACCAGTACGCAGGCTGCAACCTGCAAAGAGCACAACTCTCTCTACGTTTTCCAGCTCTCCTAGAAGGGAGCTACAACCCCTTAGCCTTGTAACTAGCCAAATACTAGTCGAGGTGCTGGCCGAACAGAAGGCTAAAACTTCCTCTTTTTCCAGGGACCACGTTTCATCAATTTTTAGACTGGATCCATGAACATCAAATGATCATCAAGAAATTCTTCATCAACCAAACTCCTTTTCACCAACTAGATCTGAAATCAAGTAGATACTTCTCTGCAAGCTGTACCCAAACACAGTACCAGAAACCACACAACAGAACCTAGAACACAACAGCAATAAGCAGAAACAGCTAGATCACAGCTTAAAGCATATACGCAATTTCAACAATATGCAACTTGCGTGCATACGCATCTGCGTATGGAACAACCTGCGTATACGCGCTTTTACTTCCCTTAAATTGCGTGTATACGTGCCTTCGCTTTACTGAACCTGTGTACAGATCTATAAAGGACAACACACTCTTCCAGATATTCAATCACTAATTAACCCAGATTATCAGACTTATAGATCAGACAAGCGCCACATCAAGCAGATCAAAATCAAACAGAGTACTATCACTAGCTTAAAGAGTAGACCCATAATAACCTTATCCTTCCCTTTGTGCTAAGGTCATCCTTCCTTCAGATCCAGATCTGCATCACCATCCATAACCAGCTCTAGCACTTTACAGATCTTCAATAAAATCCAGATGTAATTGTTCACAAGATCTCCTTCCTCTTTTATAGTCTTAGGCCTTCCCCAATACCATGGTCCAAAACCATAACATTTCAATACCATGAACCCAAAACTAGGGATCAACACATTTGACGAGACACCATGGTCCAAAACATATGTTCAAGTTCCAAGATCTAACTGCCATGGACCAAAAGAATGATCACCAACATATATGCGCTTTTGTAATGTATAACCCGCGTGTATATGCGCCTTTGTCTAGATGAACCTGCGTATATATCTTTTTCTACTTTTTGAGTGCCTGAACTGAGATCTGTTACCAAAGAAGGTTGCCATCAAGGACAACACCTGTGCCATAGCTCCAAACCTGTGCCATAATGCCAACAAGTATAGTAATGATGGCCTTAGTGAAGCAGCAGTGATGATGATCTCAGTAGTGACAAAGAAAAGGATTGGTGTCTTGGTCTTGGAGTGGCCTTGTGGGTCAAGGGTCATGGTCTTGGTGTTCATCAATTGGAATCTCTATAAGAATAATTACGTTCAGGTTTTCCTCTCCAAGAGGGAGAGGTTTTGGCCTTGGCAGAATGCCAACTTCTTGAGTTCTTGTCTCTTTCTTTTTGGTAGCAGTTTGATGAAGTAAATATATGCACAAAGAAAAATTCTTTCAATTTTAAGGAGTCTGAAAAAACTTAAAGAAAAATCCATTTCACTTACCCATGGATTTTTCTCGAGCCAGGCTAGTTTGTGCTTACTGGTGTTTTCAATTTTGAGTGTGAAAAACTTAAAAATAAATCCATAGGTTCCTTTTCCATAGATAATTTATCAAGGTTGGTTAAAGGAATAAACTTACACCTGGTAAATGTCCTTCTTTATTGTCTATCTACAGGGAAGGAAGCACAGTTAGTAATACCAAAATCATTATCCAAGAACACACCTATATACATATCTGTACAAAATTAAATTAAATCATACAACAAAACTTCTAGTGGTGGATCAGCAAGAGGAGAGCTCCCCTTCCTAAGCAACTGCATTTTAGGATTTTGAAGAACATGTTTAGTGAAATCCTCTTTAGAGAGTGGCATATGATAAACCTTTAGCCAATGTCCATTCACAACAAAGGAAGTTTGATATGCAATGATAGTTTTTATCTTGACCGAGCCATTGTCATAGCATGTGTATACCTCATAGGGTCCAAGCCACCATGTTGTTAATTTTCCTTTGAAATCCTTAAATCTTCTGTCATACAACAGATCCCAGTCACCTGGTTGAAAACGTCTCTTTTTAATAAACTTATCATTCCATTTGGTTCTCTGATCTGGAATAAGCATCATCCTTTGAAGAGTATCTTGTCTAATCTCATCCAATGCATTCAATTCCATTAGCCTTTGTTTTTGTGCCTCATCTAAATTCATTCCCAACTGCATAGTAGTTCTAATGGTTTTAGCTTGGAATTCTATAGGAAGCAAAAATTGTTTTCTGTAAACCAACCCATATGGAGAATGTCTTGTTGTGTTTCTCCAAGTTGTCCTATAGACCCACAAATCTTCTCTTAACCTATCATCCTAGTCTTTATGATGTAGTTGTATTGTCTTGGTGAGAATGGCCTCGATTACTTTATTGGTAGACTCTACCTGTCCATTCGCTTGGGGATGGTAATGTGTAGATTTTTGGTGTCTTATTTTATACTACTCTATAATAGATTTGACCAATTTGGAAGTGAATTGAGTTCCTTGACCAGTCACTATTTCCATTGGTACACCAAAATGGGTAAATATTTCTTCAAATAAAAATCCAACAACAGATTGTTCATTAGTAGAATATAGTGATTTAGCCTCTACCCATTTGGTTACATAATCCACACATACCAGAATATATTTCTTCTTTTTGGACATAGGAGAAATTGGTCCTACAAAATATAATGCCCATTTATTAAAAGGTTCAATGACTACCTATGCTTGAAGAGGCATTTCATATGCTAGGATAGGTTTCCCCATCCTTTGACAATCATCACAGCTGGCCACATATTTCTTTGTGTCCTTGAAAATGGTGGGCCAATAATACCCAGATTGTAACACTTTATACACAGTTCTTTTGTTGGTGAAATGTCCACCACATGGCTCATTATGGAAATATTTTAGAATGTCTTGCATATCATCTTCTTGTACAAATATTCTGATCACCAAATATGGTCCAGTATGGTATAAGCAATCCTCATGCCACATATAATTAGCACTAAGTTGTATGATTCTCTGTTTTTCTCTTGAAGACAAATTTTGTGGCAACTTTCCTGTAACCGGGTAGTTAGCTACATCTTCATACCAAGGAGTATAAGTAGAAATAGAAAACAAATTTTCATCTGGAAAATCATTAGTAACTGGTGCACTATCACCTATGTGGACAAGTCTAGATAGAAACTTAGTGACAATATTATCTTTTCTTGGTCTGCCAATAATAGTAATATTAAATTATTGCAGTAGTAACAACCATCTAGTAACATTGGCATTGGTGATAGGTTTATTCATTAAAAATATGATAGTTGAATGGTCTGTATGTACAAAAATTGCATACCTGGCTATATAATGTCTAAATTTATTAATGGCATGAACAACTAATAAGAATTCTTTTTAAGTGACCATGTAATTCATTTCTATAGGAGAGAGATTTTTTCTAACAAAATAGTTGGAATAGTGAATTTGATTCTCTCTTTAGCCTAATGTAGCCCCTAAAGTTGTGTCTGGGGCATTGGTACATATGTGAAATGGGAGAGCCCAATTTGGTCCTCTTAGAATTGGAGTAGTTGACAGTTTTTGTTTAAGAGTTTCAAGGGCAATTTGACACTGAGAAACCCACTAGAATTATGCATCTTTGGTTAAAATTTTTAACATAGGGAAAGCTATTGTTGTAAAATTTTGAATAAATATTCTATAATATCCATCATGCCCTAGAAATATTCTAACTTCTTTTTGAGAGCTGAGAGTTTTTATTTGAGCAATTATTTTTATCTTAGCAGGATCTACTCTTATCCTAGTCCTAGAAATATGGTGGCTAACACAACACCCTTTGTAAGAATCATTCTAAATTTTTCATTGCTAAGGGAAAGGTTGGTATCTTGACATTTGATTAAAACTTTCTCTAGGTTTTCAAAAGCTTGTTGGAAATTTTCCCCATATATTGTAACTCATCCATATAGACTTCACATTATCGAAAATCAATATGTCCTATTAATAACAAGTTCAAAATTTGATCTTCAAGTTGTTCTTCAAGGCCTTTAGATTGTTCAACTATTAACAATGGTTCAATACATTTCTCCTCTTCGTATCGGTTCTCTATCCATAAGGGGATTTATGTAGCAGGATAGGTAGGAGGAAATAAGGTACTTTTTATTTATTTTGACATCCACTTGAAATTGTCATCTCCCTAGTCCTACATCCAATAAAGGCATCAGTAGTGGCTAGCCAAGGTCGGGCCAGTATTATTGGATGTCCAGGTTTGGACAATTTTGGATGGATCACAAATGAGTTTGCAGGATATTCCCATGAAGCTAGTATGACTGTTATGTCATCTAGGCTTCCTGTAGGTTTAAGGATGGATTTGTCTAATAACTCCAATAGTGTTTGGGTTGTCCTCAAGCCTTCCAACTTCAGATTTTTCATAATATCCACAATCATGACATTTATTTCTACACCTAGGTCAACGAGAGTGTTTGGTAAAGATATACCATTAATCTATATAGTCACTACTGGACTCCTAGGATCAGTGTATTTAGAAGGCATCTCTAACATGGTTTCTGACAATTGGAAAAATACTTTTATAGTAGGGCATCCTTCCTTTTTCTTCCTGTATTTTTAATGTAAATATCCCTTAAAATCTTGGCATAGATAGGAATATCTTTGATGGCTTGAAGGAAGGGTATATTTACACAAATATTTAGCAATTCATCCTCGAAATCATATCCTAGTAGGACCTAAGGATTTTGACAAGCAATATCTCTGGATAGGGTGGTTGAGTAACCTCCTAAGATGGTTTAGGTTGTATGGTAGAATTAATGGGTGCTAAGGGAGGGTTTTCCTCTTCATCAAGAGGAGAATCTTCCTCTAGACTACATATTTCCTTGTCTTTAGGAGGTGATTCTACTGGATGTTCTTCTTAAATTATCACTTCAGGTCTTGTTTTATTTAAGAGCTTCCTAGATCTTAGTCAAATTTCACTGATTGGAACTAAAGTGATAGTGAAGGTAGGGAAGGTTTGCAACTCCATATTCTATATAGGTTGAGTTGTCCTATTACTAGGGTTTGGAATGAGCTATGCAGGTAATTGAGTAGTTCAAGGAGGATTACCATTTTGTGGCATTTGTTGTTGATTCAAATTCATGGGAAGAGAAAGTTGTTGTGGACTTGAATTCATAGGTGGTCGTTGTTGACTTGGATTCATGGGCAGAGCAGGTCGTTGTGAACTTGAGTTCATAATAATTGAGGAAATTAAGGTAATAAAGGTGGGTTAAACCCTGAAAATAGTTGAGAAACATTTGGAGGATATTGTGTGAAGATTGGGTAAGAAGTCGTTTGGTATGGTTATGGAGGAATATTCCCATAGGGAGTCCCCTTCCAACCTTAGTGCCAAGCATGTCCTTGTGATGGTTGAGGCCCCCATTGGTAGTAAGGCATTTGAGGGGCCCAATGTGGTTGTGAAAATTGCATGGAAGGATCTCAGAACATTGAGGGGTTTTGTTGCCTCCATGGTCTTCTAGGGGGATAAGATGGATCTTGTGGTTTTTCCCCCTTTTTAAATGGATTGCAACCTAGGTAATGAAGGGAATTCATTATTTTGGTGTTATTCCATGCAAATTCCATAGACCTCTATGGAATTAAAATGGAATTATTTTTCAGGATGCTTCTTCCTACAATGAGGGAAAAAGATAGATAAAGCAATTTTTTCCTCTTCTCATTTCCTCTTACTATTGAAGGCATCTAGATGGTTACTAATTGTGCTAAGGATATCAATTTAAGGATTTCTAATATATTTCCCAACTCTATTCTGGTTACACCACTTGTAGTGGGTTTTCCAACTCGACTTGTAAGTTCTCTTCGGATTTTCCTAGCTTTAGCTTGACTATGAGAGTACTTCTTGTAGTATTCAACAATTTCAACAAATGATTTTTGATAAACACTATCAGAACTCATGAGATTAAGTACTCCTATGCATCCATCTCGTACTCCTTTTAGAAAAATGGTTCTAATTGTGGCTAGGTAAAGGGAAACTTTCTTGGTTTTCGGTAGTTGTAAAGGAACCTTTCTAGGTAGTCTTTTAGGCTTTGTTCTTCAATCTGTTGCATTTTAAAGGTATCATTCTTGGCATCCCTAAGTCTATAGTAATATTTGTATTTTTTGAGAAAGGATGCTCTCCTATCATCCCAAGATATAACGTTGTGCTCCCCTAGACTCATTGTTGGGTTATGTTATATTCTTTCCACGACCAGCCCACGTAGTTAACCGCGAGGTTAGAAGGGGGGCAGATCCCCCCCTTCATTGCACCGATTGCGTAGCGGGGGGATTCACAGGGGGTTTGAGGGGTGCAGGTAACCCTACTCTATGGGATCCAGGGCAACGCCTCAGAAAATCTTGGTTTTGGACCCTATGTTAGGTTGGGTGGACCTACCTATGGTTTTGTGCATGATTTTTCACACATGGTTTTAGATGCTATGGTTTTCAGTCCATGGTTTTGGATGCAATGGTTATTGGTCCATGGTATTGGATGTTTTGGCATGTATAAATACATATTATACCATTCAAAGGAATATAATGAAAAATCAAGCTGGTAGTCCCAGTTTTGGGATCCAAGGGAAAATCTCTGTGTATATGTGTCTTATGTGTTATGCTCTTGCATTGTTTATTTTCTGTGTTTTTAGAATTTGTATGCAGGTAATTTCTATATGGGGTTAAAACCTACATTTGGTATCAAAGCTATTTTGGCTTCAAGGGGACACCTTTGTTGCTAAGTGTTGGAATTATGACACAGGTTTGGCGCTATGACACAAGTGTTGTCCTTGATGGCAACTCACTGAGATGACATATCACAGTTTAGGATCACAAAATGAAGTAAAAAGAAGTATATGTAGGTTCCCCTTAACCAAACTGCATATACACGTGGGTTCGCAGACCAAAAGGCGCGTATGCATATAAATGCACTTTCATGTAAGGAAAAGTGTGTACATGTTGGAAAACTTGGTTTTGCTCCATGTATTTGGTCCAAGATATTGATTCTAAGTGGTTTTGGTCCATGGTATTGAGTAAGGCCTAAGAATATAAAAGGAGGAGAAGATCATTAGGCAAGGGCACTCAAGTATCAAATATCTAATGAAGAGCAAGATCTAGAATGTTGGTCATTGGGTTATGGTGCATAGCTGGATCTGAATCAAGGAGGAACCTGAGTGCTTGAAGAAGGATAAGTTCTATTGATGGGTCAAGATCTTAAGGCTTGAAGAGAAGTATCTTTGTGTGGTTTTTGATCTTTTATCTGAATAATTGGTGCATGTTGTAATTTGTAAAACTAATGATCTGGGTATAACTGATGTGTGAATAGTGGTAAAGGTTAAATCGTCTTTTACATATTTGTACATAGTTCTAGTATAGCAAAGACACGTATACACGCTAGTTCAGCATTTCAAAACTGCGTATATGCAGGTCTGCCTTGCGAAAAGTGCGTATGCACACAGGTTTGACACAATGAAGTAGTGTACACCTCATAAAATATGTTTTAGCTACTTCTGTTTACTGTTGCAGTGTTTTGGGTTCTGGATTGGGTTTTGGTTGTTGTTACTGTGTTTTGGTTACAACATTCAGAAAAGTGATGTTTGATTGATGTTATTGTGGTCCCTGGAAGAAAAGAGAAGGTTGTAGCCTTATGTAGGTCATCACCTACATACTAGTAAACATATCAGCTAGTACAAGCTAAGGGGGTTGTAGCTCCCTTCCAGAAAAAGCTGGAGAATGAGAGAAGGTTGTAGCCTTTTGTTGGTAGAAGCATGCGTACTAGTATAAGGTTTCACTAGTACAAAATTTGTAAAGAGAAGTTTCTTATTAAAGAAAGACAAAGACGATTTCAGTGGGTGGTTTTCACCCACATTGGGTTTCCACCTTATATCTTGTGTTCATGTGTGTGATTGCCTATTCTTCTTACTGCATCTGATTACTAGTTATATGGTTCTGATACACAGATTAAAGATCAACTAACTAAATTATAAGTTTGTAAGGTATACACTAGTTTCTCTAAACATAGTTGTGTATACACACAAGTTTCATCAACACAAGTAGCATATATAAATCTGTTTATGGAAATGAAATACTGTTAAATTTCTAATATTGATTCACCCCCCTCTTACTATTATTTCCAACAATTGGTATCAGAGCAAGTCCTTCAGAAGAAGCTTGATCACTTGAAGGAAATCTATCATCATGGGCATCTACGAAAGAGAGGGATCCATTAGACCACCAATCTTTGATGGGAGCAACTTTGTCTATTGGAAGGTAAGAACCGCAACCTATCTTCAATCTCTTGGAATAGATGTTTGGGAAATCGTGGAAGGAGGATATACATTTCCATAAGCAATTCCTACAGATACGGCAGGTAAAAAGCAGTATGAAACAAATGCCAAGTCTTCCAATACTCTATTGGGGAGTCTGTCATAATCATAATTTGTCAAGGTTATGCAACTCAAAACTGCCAAAGAAATATGGCACAAGATTGTTCTAAGCTACGAAGGAGACAGTCAGGTAAAACGTGCAAAACTACAATCTCTCAGAATTCAATATGAAACTCTCAAAATGCACAATGATGAAAGTATATCTCACTACTTCCTACGTATAGATGAGATTGTTAATCACATGAAAAATTTGGGTGAAGAGATAAAAGAAGTTACTTTGGTTGAAAAGGTTTTAAGATCCTTGTCTTCTAAGTTCGAATCAAAAGTTTATGCCATAGAAGAAAAGTAGGATCTTCAAATTATGACTATGACACAGCTGCATAGAATCCTAACTGCTATTGAAATGAGAAAAGGAGGTCCATCAAATATGAGAGATGTCGCATTCAAGCCTTTAGGAAGAGAAGAGCTCAATGAATCAGGACACATTTCAGAAGGAGAGGAAGAAGCAAACTTTGTCAAAAACCTTCAATGAGGTTCTGGAAGATTCAGAGGTAAACTACCTTTCAAATTATTTGCTTGTGGAAGAGCCAGTCATTATGCAACCAAATTTCCTCATAAAGAGAAGCTTGATAAAGGTAAGAAACCGGAAAAATGGAATAGAAAACAAAATGTAAGTAAGAAGAGCTACTATGCACATGAAGATAGCGATGGTTTATCAAATAGTGATGAAGATGAATATGGTAATGATTATAGACTTTTGAAGATGATAATTTCTTGGATGCTTTAGATGAAGATGGTCTCTATGAAGAAATTTCTAAACTTAAAATATGTTTAGAAGAAAAGTGTATGATTATAGATATTTTGGCATTCCAACTCGTTGAAAGGGAAAAACAAAATGAAAAGTTAGAATGTGAAATTGTGGGTCTAAGAAAAGATATTGAGAAAACAAAAGTTCTCAATCTTAGATTTGTGAAAGGATCAAGAACTTTAGATGAAATTATCAAAGTGCAATGTTCTCTTCTGATAAAGGAAGGGCTTGGATATACTGAAGAAGCATCTCAAGCACAAAAGCCATCAACCTCCAAAAGCTATCTTGATGCAGCAAGGAGAAGTGAACAGGTTGATAATCATCAGCAAAGGCATAAAGAAGATCATCAGGTAAATCAGATTCAATCTACTTCAAGGATGAACAGAAGCTATAACCAACCACAGGTAAATCAGTCTCAATTTGCTTCAAGAATGAAGATCAATGAAAACTACAATCATTAGGTCAGTAGATTTGATAATCACAAGAATTTCTTTAATGGCCAATGTTTTTCATGTCATAAATTTGGACACAAAGTTGCTCAATGTGTTGCTTACAAGACCATCATTACTAGAGAAGCAAAAAATCAAAGGAATGTGATTGGGATCATGAAAAGAACCTACAATAACTTTTCTGCTCTTGAAAATGAAATAGAATGCTCTATCTGTAACAACTTTAGTCGTGAAGATTCTGAATGTAGGAGTAAATTTCAGAAAATGTCTTAGAAGGAGCAAGCTTCATTGGGTCCCAAAACATGGAGAAAGAAATATTGCAAATAGAAAGATATGGAATAGCCTTGTATGCAGAAGGACAAGAAAATCAGTGGTATATCGACAGTGGATGCTCGAAGCACATGATAGGTGATAAAGAAAAACTTCTGATCCGGATTTAAACAGGAATGCAATAAAATACAGAGATAATCATAAACACAGATATGCAGTGGAAATAATACTTCATTTCATTAATGTAAAATACTAAAATATGCTTACAAACAAAAATGGAAATAAACCAGCTAGGGCGATGGTAGCTTATCTCTAAGAAGAGATGTGGTGGCTACATGCCTCTGAACTGTGTTACAATCAGGGAAAATTTTAAGGATGGAAAATTTTCTTGAACTTTAAAAGATTGGCGAATCTCACTAATCCCTAATATGAAAACTATAAAATGTTTATTGATACATTTGTAAAAGCATTCAAATTTATAATCATTTTATATATAGTCTCTATATAACGTTGGCGATTTTTAAGGTAAAATAATTTTATATTCTAATATTTGGGCGAATCATCTTTTATAAAAATGGAAATTGGCGAATCTTTTTGTGGAAAAATAATGGAAAATTAGCCCACTGGGCGAATATTAGCCCCTAAAATTTTCCATGGTTACAATGAGGCTAGAAGGCATATTTATTGTTGAGAAACAATGGAAAACCCTTAACATTCCAAAACCTAACCCTAGAAGATGAAACGCCAAACTGTGGGCCCCATTTGGGTAAATTGGTACATCAACTTCCCAAGGTCATAACTTTGGCATACGATCTCTGTTTGACGCGTACAATAGCTCATTAGAAAGATCTATCCGAGCACTACCGCTTTGGGAAGGACAACATGAGTCCATGGACCCATGTTACCCCCAGATTTCTCAAAAAAATGTCGTTTAGGGCCTCAAAATGGCTTCGGAAGTTCAGGACCCGAAAAACTGCTAAAAATAGAAAGTTCTACAATTAAGGAAACTGAAAATGCTGAGAGAAAAAATGGTGGGGATCTAGGTGGACTTGGCAGGTGGCCACCAATATCCACCTGGATCATTCCTCCCCCCTTAAGAAGCAATGGTCCCCATTGCGTTGAGTTCCTCAATGAGATGAGGAAACTTTTGTTGAACTTGGTCCCTGGTGAGCCACTTTCCCTGGTGAAGGAGTTGACCTACTTTGAAAACTCGATACAGTTGGATATTATATTGGCGAGTGTTCTTGATCCGTGTTTCCATGATCCGATCAGTTGCAGCTTGTTCCATGCAATCTGGATTTAATTATGTGGGTGTGAGTTGTTCTGCCATATTGGATGTTTCTAGCAATGGTGGAAAGTATGGCCGAAGGCAGTCCACTTTGAACACTGGGTGCAAGCCAAGGAATGGGGGAATGTTGAGCCCAATGCATTGTCTCCCATAGCCTTAGTAATGGTGTAAGGACCATATTGGAGTGGTCTCAGTTTCCGATAGGCTCCAGTAAGGTGTTCCTTTTGCAAATGCAACCAGACTTTATCGCCCACCTGAAACTTGTGTGGCACCCGATGTTGATCATGTCGCTGCTTGTACATGGCATTTGATTTCTCCAAAATTTCATGGACCTACTTGTGAATATGTTGGATGTGCTCGATGAAGCTAGTTTCCTTGTTTGTTTCGGACTAGACATGAGCCGAATCTGTGTGAGTAGCTGCAAGTGGCATGGTCACATCAATGGGGCATAGTGGCTAGAATCCCAAGCCCACCTGAAAAGGGTTGTGGCCAGTCAAGCTGTGAAGAGCTCGGTTGTAGATGTGTTGAGCATAGGGGAGGCTCTCATCCCATGTGCGTGGATGCTTTGAATTGTACATGCGCAAAATGTGTACAATCATCCTATTGAAAACCTCTGTCTAGCCATCAGCTTGAGGATGGAAGGCTGTGGACTTAGTGAGTTTGGTGTCCAGCATTGACAAGCGACTGGACCAAAATGTACTAAGGAACCGACTATCCCGATCTGAGACGATAGACCGTGGGATCAAAAAGTGCACCCACACTTGTTCAAAGAAGAGTTTTGCAGTGGCTTCTGCTATGATATTCTTCTTGCAGGCCACCATAATGGCCATCTTTGAGAACCTATCGATGACCAAAAAATACAGTCATTTCCATGTTTAGTGGAAGGAAGGCCTGACATGTAATCCATGGAGATGGATTCCCAAGGTCAACTAGGGGTAGGCAGTGGGGTATAGAGGCCTTGCTTCTTGATGGTGAGCTTGGAAATGGCATAGGAAGTACATGATATGATGTACTTCCTGACATCCTGTCGAAGATTTAGCCAATAGAAATACTTTTGTAGTACTGCCACTGTTTTCTCGACCCCAAAATGCCTAACAGCTAAACTGTAGTGTGCTTCCCAAATCATCTTAGCACACTCACTTGAAGGAACACAAAGGTGACCCAGGTGACATAACAGGGCATCCTGGAGGTGAAAATCTGGAACATGCCGACCCTCCAAGAGTGTCTAGTATGTGTGGTTGAATTCTTGGTTGCTTTCATAGAGAAGTGGCCAATTAGAAGT
>APFE031213067.1:61741-81525 GCA_000404065.3 Pinus taeda | reverse complement strand
AGTCTATGATTATGATGTATTATGAAATCATTCCTGTACTAGAATAGTTAGTCCATAGTTAAAGTTTTTGATCTGAGTATGGGAATGCCTACCTCAGTATGATATGATATTTTACATGTATTCTGTGTTGAAAATTGCAGGTTCCAACCGGGCTATCTACAAGAAGATCCTCGAAATGATAAAGCACTTCACCCTTCTTATATGACTTAACACCCTTATCTATTACAGGCTTCGTACTTTAGGGGGCAATCTGTTACATTGAATTTTGTCACCTTGACTATCTGCAGTTATATGGCCCCATCAATAGCCATATTGTCCTCTTTGTCAAGCCCCATACCTCTGCTCTTCATGTCAAAACTTCAAAAGAGAGAAAGTCACTTGAAAACATGTTTATCTCTGGGTACGCAGGTTCTCTCTACCTTGCCTGCGTGTACGCATCCCAAATACACTGTACCTGCGTATTTATATGCTCTGTATGCTAAAGCTTGGGTGCGTACCCCTGTAAAGGTCAAAAGGCGCAAGTTTCATCTTTAAAAAGTTACTAGTGGTCACTTCTAGAGCCTTCTAGAAGAGTTTTTGACGTGTATTGAGCGCCTCCAGATGGTTCATGCACCCCTATGATAGAGGAGCTTATCCCATCAAGAGAGGAGCTACCCCATCCAAAAGAGGGAGTATCCCATTGATGTT
The DNA here is from genome assembly GCA_000404065.3 of Pinus taeda. Lineage (NCBI taxonomy): Eukaryota > Viridiplantae > Streptophyta > Pinopsida > Pinales > Pinaceae > Pinus > Pinus taeda. Next base: position 80,838 of record APFE031213067.1, on the reverse strand, counting down.
GGAATTGAATAACCTCTTCTAGAATACTATAAATACAGGCATTGGGCCAAAGGAGGGGAGGTTGAAAGCTGAACATTCTATAGGGTAAATGCTGCTGGAATTAGGACTTCCATTTGTTGACTTGTGAGGAGAGATCACTACCCTTCCTTGTTGCCATAGTGGGAGTGGGTGAGCTTGTCAAAGTAGAGGAAATCTCTTGCTGGACCCTGGGAGGAGCTTGCACAACACCAAGGCTCAGGTTGTAATGGTTCCTTTGATTATTAATACAAATAAGTCCATTCTTCTCAATGATTTGTTAATGAATTATTTCATGTATTCCTTGGTCAATATGATAGATATGTTTTGTTTTAATATTCAGATGCTATGTAATTGTTTGCCTTGTTAGTGAATGCAGGTCTGAAGGTGAAGGAGGAGCTCATCCGGATCAACAAGACTGGACTACTACAACAAGCATTGGACCTAAGGTAAGATCGAAAACATTTGAATTCTTGTAAAATGATGTTTATCTAGAGAAGGATAGCTCTTGTTTGGTTTGTTTGTCATTAGAGAGTCTTAGACTCCTAGGAAGGTTGGATTTGTCCGCAAATATAACCCATTCCGTGTGACACTACACTTTATGGTGAATGTTGTCCTATTCAAAGACGCCACAATAGAGGAGGATGAGCATGAGAAGGCTCTACGGGAAGCATCCAAAGCACCAAAAGGAAACACTATGCCAAAAGGTGTAGTGTCCCCAGAGAAAGTATATTACTTGCAGAACTGATTTAGGGGACCAACTAACATAAAGACTCATATTTCGAAGCTTGCATCTGAATAGGTCAACCTTGGAACCCCATAAGATCCAAAATATGTGAACCTCGGTCCCTGTTGTTGCCTACAAGAACAACAAGCATTTATTCACCTATTCAAGACATATCGAGACGTGTTTGTATGGACATACAATGATTTGAAGACTTATGAAACTCGTATCATCCAACACGTAATTCCTACAAAAAGAAGGGGTGAAACCATTCCAGCAGAAACTACATAGTGGCCATCCAACACTGGAATCCCTCGTCCAAAAAGAATTGAGAAAGTTGTTGGATGCCCGGACCATATTCAAAGTCAGACATTCCATGTGGGTTTCCAACTTGGTCCCTTTTAGAAAGAAGTCTAGTGAAATACATTTATGTGTTGGTTTTGAAAACCTTATCCAGGATTCTCACAAAGATAACTATCTAGTTCCATCCATGGAGCAGATACTCTAGATAGTATCTGGGTCTGAAATGTTTTCACTACTAGATGGATTTTTAGGTTATAATCAAGTGCTAGTAGTAGAATCGAGTAAATTGAAGACTACTTTCTAGAATAAATGGTGAATATTCGCTTTCAAGAGAATGCCATTCAGACTAATCAATGTTGGTGCAAAGTTTCAAAGTGCGATGGATATCGCCTTTCATGGCCTTATGGGTCAAAGAATCATTGCTTATTTAGATGATATTAATTTGTTTTCAAATAAAATTCAAGATCATGTACATCATATAAAACAAATATCCAAGTGGTGTCAAAAGTATGGGATTTCCCTTAATCCAAAGAAGAGTGTCTTTGGTGTGTCTGAAAGGATTCTACTAGGGCACATCATAGCAAAGAGTGGAATCAAGATTGATCCTAAGAGGGTCAAGGCTATCACATAGATCCCATTTATATTGAATAAGAAATCCATGTAGTCTTTCTTAGGGAAAATTAATTTCCTCATAAAATGCATCTATGATTACACTCAAATAGTCAAACCTATACAGGAGATGATCAAGAAAGACATGGTCTATAGATGGGACAAATGGGAGAAAGATGTTTTTGCTCAAATCAAATAGGATATCATTGAGGAACCCACACTATTCAGACTAGACTGTGGAAAATATTTCCTTCTCTATACGTTTGCTTCAGACTAATCAATTGTGGACGTATTGACTCAGACAGATAGTGAAGGAAATGAGTGACATATTTCTTTTATGAGTGCTAGTCTACAAGGGCTAGAATTAAACTACCCTACCATTGATAAATAGAATATACAGGATAGAAGGCAGTTAAGTATTTAAGGCCCTATCTACTCAAATCGCATACAACTATATTTGTACCTCACCTAACAGTGAGAACACTACTTATACAGAAAGAGTTGGGTGAGAAAAGGGCTAACTAGATGACCTGTCTTCAAGAATATAACCTGGAACTCAAACAAGTTCATACCATAAAGGGTCATTTCCTATGTAGACCAGTAGCCAAAGCTAAGGATGCTCCCAAACAAGATCTTTTGGGATGGGAGAAGGAGATAGAAATGTAAAATATCAATCATGTTCCTCAATCCACTTCTATAGTACCCTGATAAGAAAATTTATGGTAATTTTTAGAGCATGGCACCCTAACCTCACATTTATCAAACAAACAAAGAAGGGAAATTCGCTTAAACTCTATATCCTATCAATTGGTCCATGGATGCCTTTTTAGAAGCACCGCAATGGAGGCATGCTAAGGTGCTTTGAGCCATAAGATCCAGAGAAGGTCCTTAGGGATTTACATGATGGATCGACAGGTGGCCACTATCCAGGTGATGCAACAACACACAAAGTTATTAGGGTCAGTTATTATATGCCCACTCTTTTTAAAGACACACATGGCTATGTCTGTAAGTGCCAATCTTATTAAAAATGCATCGGTCATGATCAAAGGTCTGTCGCCCCACTGCTCCCAGTAATATTCAAAGAATAATTCCAATAGTGGGGCCTTGATGTTATCAAATAAATCTTCCCACACTCATCAAAGCGGCACTAGTATATCCTTACAACTATAGATTTCTTCACCTAGTGGTCAGAGGTAGTTCCTCTGAGACAAGTAAATGACGAGGAAGTCATTCATTTTTGAAACATAACATCATAACCAAGTTTGGCATTTGTATGTCACTTTCCTTTGATAATGAAACTTAATTTTCATCAAAATGTCTTTATGAATTTGCATTAGAGAATGGGATTGTTTTAAAACATGCATCTAATTATTATCCTCAAGGAAATGGTTTAGTTGAATCAACAAGTAAAAATGGTATTCCCATAATTAAGAATACCATTTTCTCTGAACAAGAGAATTGGCATACTACTTTGACTAATGCACTTTAGGCCAACTGTGTAAATCCAAATCCTTCCCTAAAAACCTTGTCATACTTTCTAGTGTACAATAAAGAAGTTATCTTTTCCCCTAACCTATATATCCCAGCCTTGAATCTCTCCCAAGAGTCACAAGTAAAACCTTGCCCACTGGTTCAGAGAAGGATAGACACTTTACTCAAACTTGAGGAATAGAGGCTCAAATCCAAAGACCGTTTTTTCATACATCAAAACCGTGTAAAGCATTGGTTTGATAGAAAATTTGTATGGGAAAAGAGATTTGATATGGGAAACCTAATTGTGAAATGGGATAAACCCCATGAAGACAAAAGTAAACATACTAAGTTCCATCCATTGTGGATTGGACCTTTCACAATTGAAGAGAGGCTCGGTTATAAGGCATTCAAGGTGAAATATTTGGACTGGAGGATTGACACCCTTCCCATAAATGGCCGAGACCTTAAGCATTATTTTCAGTAGCAGCTGCAAGTTGTACTTCTTGTACATATTTTTTTTCACTTTCTTTTTATTTTGTCTAAGTCATTTGTGTGTCTTTTATGTAGTCATGTTGTGTCATTTCTTACTGTTGGTCATTGTACAAAAATAAGACATGTGTGTAAAGTGCATGGCCCAAATACTTTGTAGTGAAATCAAAGAGAAGTGTGACAATCACAATTCTTGGCTTTATGTTTGTTCCCCTTCTTTGTTTGGGAAAATTCCATAGATTGAGGTAAGTCCAGATGGAAAATTTGATTCTTCCAATAGGATAACCGTGAGGGAACTTATTAGATTCATGCTTATTCTTGCATTTGAAATTCTCACTTCTCAACTTGGTATATTTCTACTTGTGTGTTAATGTTGGTCCAATCTAGTAGAGAAGGGATAAGGGGAAAAACTAAAGTGAGAAAACCTATATCAGAGGTCTTAAAATACTTCTCTGAAGGGGAAAGCTCCTCCTCTCTCAATAAGTCAGCATCCCTCTTCCACTCATTAAAAATAATAAGTGTCAATGCACAATTCTATTAAATAAATAAATAAATAAGGGGTGAAAGAATGGAAAGGCTTCCTGGCAACAAGGTGAAGCAAGTGACTTCACCGAGGTACTTTCCAAGCTTGTTTGAAATGAATTGACACTTGTGCTCCTTAAGGGACTCCGCTAGGGTACTGTCTAGGCCTACTGGCAGTGGAGTAACACTAGAGATAAAAAATCTATACTCTTAATATTATAAACTCATTGCACACATTACCCTTTCTTGAATCTAAATGATTGTGATACAATGTATCTTTGTGTGTTTTCAACCAAGTAGAGAAAAGAAAAGATGTTATGTATGAAACTAGGTCAAAAGGGGGAAATTGGGGCAATCAATTCTTCCTAAAGGTCTGACCCTCAACTGAAACTTATTCCCAAATAGAGAAGTTCAAGCCCTCTCAGTGTGTCTCCAAGTGTTGTTGCTTCTACAACAACCTCTAAAAGTTCACTACATTCCCATTTTGGAGCACACTATATTGTCGTATCAAGTGTCACCTCAGTTAGAAAGTGCCATTTTATGTTATTTCATATGTCCTAAGTGTTCTCAAGTGTCGTCACATTGACTAGAACATCTCTATATGCATTTTATCATCATAACACCTTTGTTATAGTAAAACAACACTTTCGAGTGGCAGTTGAACATACTTCATTGTTTATACTTGGGGGACGTGCATAAAATGGTGTTTTGATGTATATTCATTATTGATCAGGATTTTATAAGTTTTCCTGATGATTTAGTATGTGTCTCACATGGTTTTATGTCTAGAACTCATCTTCCTCACCCCTTGACCAATTATCCAAGCCTAGACAAATTTTAGTTGTAAAACGAACCCATTAAGGCCAAGAGCACATGAGTGCAATCCAAAGCCTTGATGGGAGACCCTTCACTATTCAAAAGTGTGCCCTGTGCCCTCCTTAAGATTTGGGTGCACTCCAAAAGCATGAATTCCATTCCATTAGAGGAATTTTGAGGTCTAAAACGGGCCTCGTAAGGAAATTATAAAATAATAGTGGAAATAATAAAATAATATTATATTACATCATCAAAATTTAAAGGGAAAAGTGAAAAAAATACTTTTTCAACTTATATCCTTATGGGTTTACTCAAATTTTGAGTGGGAACACTCATTGGATGCATAATTTGATTCCTCATCCAAGGAGTACCCATGTAGCATATTTTCGATGGAACTTTCTACACAAAAAATGAGAAGTACAAGAAAAACATGATTGCAATCACATTTTTTTCATGTATTTATCATTTTTTGTGTACTAAGGTCCATCGAAAATATGGAAGATGGGTACTCTCTGGATGAGGAATTAAATTTTGCATCCAACAAGTACTCCCACTTGAAATTTGAGTAAAACATTTGGGAGATAAGTTGAAAATATGAATTGAAAAAGTAGTTTTGTTATTTTGTTATTTTTTAATCTTTTTACTTTTTTACTCCAAAAATGGTGAATCATCCCCCATGGTTGACACCATCATCTTGAATCCAATTGGTTCTTATCAAGTTTATTTTGGTTGTACATTTTTCTTAGGAGACTGATTTTAGACCTCAAAATTCCTTTAATGCTTGTTATGAATTGTGCCCTTCAAAATGACTAAGTCTTCCTTGAGTGCACTCCTTCAACTCAGATAAGTGTGCCCTCCTTGAGTGCACTGGCACACCCTGAAGACCCGAATATTAATTCTTCATCCTTTCCAAATGTGCCATGCACCGTCCTCAATGGTTTAAGCACATCAACCTACCATAAAGGCACAAAGCCCTAGCCTTTAGCCTTCAATATTGAGCCTTGTGCCCTTCTTGATGGCTCTTAACTACTCAAAGGCATGAAGCCTCAACCTTTAGCCTTTAGGAGTTTGACCTAAATCCTTCTCTCTCCCTGGAGTGCATAGCACACTTGGGAAACCTGAAGCCTTCCCCTTCGTCCTTCGTACTTGCGATGTGCGCCCTTCCTTAAGCGCTTCTTCCTTTGAATGCATGTTGAAGCCTTGAAGCTCCTCCTTCTCAAACATTCAACCATTCAAAGTGTGCCCTTGTGTCGTAAGCCTACTTTGACCACTTTTAGCACACCGAAAAGGCATGAACAAGAAAATCTACATGAAACATGGTAGAGTAGTATATTTTCAAACTGATATTTTCTTTTCATGAGTGATTGCATAAAGAGGTATTCTAGGGACTTCATGGAAATAACACATGAGGAATATCAAGACAATTGGATAAACAAAGGTGTTGAGGGATTTGATCCCCTTGGGCTTTTGGGTGGAAACCCTAGTAGACTGAAAGTTGTCTAAACAAAGAAGCACACATTCACACAACCATTACACTATAATAAGAAAATTCTAAAGTATGAAGGACGTACCTCAGGTCCTACGTTTGAGAAGTTCCTCAAGGGTCCAAACCCTTCTTCACGTCCCTTTCGCTCCTTTGTCCTGCAAAATAAACAATTCCAAAGAATGCAGCAATATATGGACAAAGATTTATACAAAAATCATCTTTATGTTATAAAATAAGGAAGTTAGTTATGAACTTTAAACAACCATTCATACATGAAATTCAAACATGAACATCATAAACATAAAGAAGAAGCATATCGGGAACCAAGACGTGTTTCTTTATTATAGACAAATAGAATGTACAAAAGGAGTAATATCACCTGAGTAACCTTTCGTAGGCTCCAAGCAAAGCTTCCTTCCGGATCCATCCAGCCTCAAGCCTCTAGCATATCTCCTTCCAAGACTCACTCCATGATGCCATAACTAGTGGATGAACATCAAGTCGTAAGGAAACAAGGGTTTCCTATACAAATGGGGGAAGTGTAGAAGGCACAAGGGTCTTCAGACCTGGTCAGGGGAAAATCTCAGTATAATAACCTTTCTCTCTCTTCTCTCCTCCATTAGGCCTTCCCTTTGACGCCTTTTTATACCAATCCCAAAGTAGTTTTTTTGTTAGGAATTGGTTGGGAACAGTTGGGCCACAGGCACTAACAGGTGATCAGCAGGTAAAACCCGCGATCTCTACCTGAAAATAAGGAGTTTTATATTTTTTTAAGTGTTTTAATACATATACACAGGTTGGGTATATGAGAACCCGCGTATACACGCGTTTAACTCAGGGCAATGTCGCGTACAGGGAATAAAACACTGTTTTTTAAATTTGGGACCAGGTCTGGAAGGATGGGTTTCCCTAGGCCATGAGTGCAGCATCACAAACCATAATAGTGAGATTTGGAGCTATAACAAAAGGAAGCATGAAAAGAACCAAGAACACTTGAAACTTGATGATCGAAGCACCCTGAAGACTCTGAGATTGAAGATTCTTTGGAGGATGGAAGCTCTATGATCAGAAGATGAACAAAGAAATAATATAATAGCATCTATGTCACCATTGAAGTCATTAGTCATTGTTAGTCCCAATCATCCAAGATAGTGATGTGTCTAGTTTCATCATGTGATGATGTAGAATTCAAAATGTATGATTACCATCATTGTAAAAGACAAACAAGTAGAATTACAAGAGTCATGGAAGTCCAAAGGACATGTAATACCAGAAGACATATGTTATTCCAAAAGTCATTTGGAACTCCAAAGGTCATAGAATTCCAAAGGTCACTAAAAGTTATAAATTCAAGAGTTGTGAGGATATGAAAGGTCACTCCTCATTTCTCATTTAAAGGACTTTTAACATTGGCTTCTCCCATAAGGCATACAAGAGACAAGCTAGTACTTTTGGGGAGAAAGTAGTGGCTCCAACGCTCCACTATTTGAGCAAGTTATGTTCATTGCATTCATGCATCTTGGGAATTTTACTTAATGTTTGAAGCCTAATGGACAGAAAGTAGATCATCTTTTCTCATGTACAAGAATTTTAACCTTGGCTTCTCCCATAAGGCATAAGAGAGAGAAGTTAGTACTTTTGGGGAGCAAGTAGTGGCTCCAAAGCTCCACTATTTGAGCAAGTTATGTTCGTTGTATTCATGCATCTTGGGAATTTTACTTAGTAGTTGAAGCTTGATGGCCAACACATTTTCATACATGGATTGTGAATGTTTGTAATACTATTTTGTTAATCTCTATGATACATTTTTTCTTTTATCAATACTAAGGTAGTTCAACTATTTCAATTATTTTAGTGCTTAACCTTTTGAGAATGTGTTGTAATAGTTGTAACTATCGTCGTGTCTTTGTGGACTACTCCATTGGATGTTATACCAAACATTCTTATTCATGTGTGTCTTTATTAAGGTGGTACTATTACCTCTCTCTTAGAGGGTCACTTTCTCTCCCCTCTGTAGTAGAAGAACCTTGATGCACCTACAACCAAACATTCACCGAGCACACTTAATTTCTTTTTGAATGAACATATGAAATTCTCTCTCTTGCTAACAGCTAAATCCAAGGAAGATCTTCAAGGTGATAGAAGTTAGGTCGTAATTTGGATGGGGCTCCTATATCAAACAATGTGAGGTTTAATTAGGATTGCATATCGAGGAGACCCCTTTGAATGTTGGCAGGTTCAGCAGGTCAACAGAACTTCATAAGAAAAAGTATTAAATTTTTTGAAAAACATCAATTGACCATGAATTGATTATCATTCACATGAAATGGTATATCGTAAGATCCTTAGCAGGCTCCAAAATTTAAGTGTAGGCAAAATTTTCGAGGGTGTTTGTCACAGTCACAACACTTGGTGACACACTAATAGAACTCCATCTACTTTGTTTTGGTTTTAACTTTAAGTGCAAGGTATCATTCTTTTAGGAAGTGTTGATTCACCATGAGGATAACCCTAGCTTTGCTGCTTATACTGGTTAAATATATAGTCTCTTATTTTCCTTTCTCAGCTTCATACACATTTACAATACTAGTCATACCTTAATTGTTTTGGTAGGGGAGAAGGATAGTAACTATCTTAAGCTTTTGATAATCAGAGTTAAGAACATTCTCTAGTTTTGCTCCATTTCCAATGAGCTTGTTTAGTACCTCAGCAGAGTCACCTCAAGGAATCACAAGCATCACTTTGTTGCTAGGAGGCATGTTCAATACCCCGGTGAAGGTTTTTGCTTCACCTCTTTACACAGGAAACCTTTCTCTTCTTCATCTCTTTATCAATTAATAATAGAATGTTCAAAGGCACTTATTTATTTTGAAGGAAGAAGATGGATCATGTCTAATCTACTTGCAAGAGAGGTTTCTCCTTGTTTAAGGGATTCATATAGTATTTGAAGTTGATATTCTCGTTTTGACGTTTTCCCCTTTCCCTTCTCTACTCAGTTGAGCCAACAAGTTGAAACACCATTCAATACAAGGTTGAGTTAGGAGTGAATACCCTAATAAACATATGGGACTTGTAGTTAGACCAAAGGCTTTATGTCTGGAACAAATCATATTTTTTCGTTCAGAAATCATCGACTTGAAAGATATATAGACACAAATAAAGAAGAGCATAAAATATGAGCTAAGTGTTTCTCGTCATCACAATTGACCCTTTTGAAGCTTCGCCACATTTTCTTTTGAACCGAAGGAATGCATTTCATGAAAAGCCTTATTAAACACAACATGAAAGAAAATACATGACAAAATAAGAGATCAATACCAAAAGAACAAAGAAAATAAAAGACTAAAATCAATATGCTAAATTAAGAAAATAAAGGAGAGACTAAATGGGAACAAGTGGAAAATGAGTGTACAAGGGAAACTACAATGCAACTATACCTACTCCTGACCTAACCATCTAGAAGGTCAGGGATAAGTGTAATGAAATTTCCAATATAGCCATTGTAGTTGTTCCTGACTTGCAAACACAAATATATGAGAAATTAAAACTGATATAACACATTGTGCCAATGAAAATATAAAACATTGAACAACTTGTACAAAATATTGAAGTTCGTCTCTATCTATAGAAATATGTGTCACAACAGCTAGCTTTAACTAACCTACAACCTTACCTTTTTTATTAGAAGAACAATCATATAAACCTTAGAGACTTCTTTTGAATGGACCTTCGTTTGTGTTATCCTTCTTAGAAAGCATCAAGAAAGATCGAAGATTATTGTTAGTAAAATGGATTGCTAAGTAAGATTATTCCATGCAATCATAAGTTCGATCATGAAATCCAAAATAATGCTCTTGAAAACTCTAAAATCCTTGAGTAAATAAATTTTCAATTAATGACATAGAATTAGGGGGATAATCTTGTAAGGAAAAATGCATCTTATCATATTCATAAGGCTCGTTAAGATCATGAAGGTCTGATATAACCATCAGCAAAAGTTGAACTGCTTCAATTACTTGACAAGTATCTAAAAAGTGAGATGATAAACAACATAGATCAATCAATCCAACTCAACTATCATCAGATGTACTAGTGGGGAAATGATTAGTTCAGTAATAGTTTTTGGAACCAGAATTATGATCAAATGGGATGATTAAGACATAATATTCTTGGTTAGTGAATAATAAAGATGGATAAGCTTGAATAGCTTTAAAAGTTCTTTGAATAGTAGAATCATCTTCTTTGCATGTTGAATGTGACAAACCATTTCCTTGTACCAGATAACTCAAGCACTCACTAATGCTCAAGAGGATATATTTTGGCATAAAGAAAATGATTAGCATCATAACATTCAAAAGAAAAACTAGGAGTTGATTATTTTCAAATGTATATTACAGGTACGATTCCTACGGCCAATGAAAATCTTTAAAATGATCATCTTCGTAGCTCCATGCATCCATGAAAGGTATACATTCCAAACCCAAGTTAGATACAAGAGGTTTACATGAATATGAATTAACTAAGGTAGAATCCCTCATCTGATCAAAAAACCAATCTTGAGAATTAGGAAAACCATATCCAAAATACTGAAGATATTTCAAGGAGTTTTCATCCAGTGAAACCATGAAAAGAAAATAGTTTTGCAAAGAAATATAGATATCACCTAGTTCAGGGATCTTATTAGCATTGCAAGCACCTGACATAACCATAAAAAAATTGAAGTGCCTCAACTCCCTGACAAGTTCCAGAAATTTGAAAATTTGGATAACAACATTTGGAGAATTTAGTCACATCGAAAAATATAGGTAGACAACTACTATTAGTTGAATCAACAAGAACACTATTATTTGGATGTTATCCATTACATCATTGGTTTGATCATATTTTACAACTTCAACAAATACATTACTCAAGTGATAAAATTATTCTAATTGCAAATATAGAGATGTATAAATCGGAAAAATTTCATGAGTAATGTGAATTGAAGAATTGTCCTCATGCAAGACTAGAAATGGTAAGAAATGGGATGGGTGCTCAATGATTTGATTTATTTATCCTTCATCATGCATAACCTCACTACCTTGTGCCAATTCAAAATTCAATTCATTAGACTATGAATATGAAGAGCATGCCATATTTTCATCAGAAGTTAACTCATTGCATGTAGTAGGACATAGAAGACAATGGGTTGAAGAAGAAGTATTCTTAAGAGAATCTTCTTTGACCAAATTAGAATTAAGATCTAAATATTTTGAATCAAAATATTCTTGAGAAATTTAATGATATATTGGTGCACTTGGGAATTCATCATCATATACGTCAATGGATTCATCATCATCAGAATGTTGGTTTCCCAAGACTTTAGATTGATTAAGAAAATTGATATCATTTAATGAACTACTGGGATTACTAAGTTCTAAATCAATTAAAAAAGGGGAAATATCATCTTGACATAAATTCCATTAAAAAATAAAAGGGATATTGAAATAATATTTACCTTTCTGCTCCTCTACCTATGAAATGTGACTATCTTTCTCTTGATCACTGCTTGGAACAATAGTTTGAAAATCCAAAGAGTTTGAAATAGGTTGATCAAGTAGATCAAGGGACAAGGGTTCATGAGAATGGAAGGATAAAGGAGAAAAAACATCCCTTGAAGAGATCATGATTTCAATCAAATTAGATTCAAGATTGAATTTGTGATTGTTAATATCATCTTGAAATATAAATCGATTATCCTTCACCTTAGGCGTCATGAGCCATTCCAATATTTCATCTATCGGATCTAGATCATGGAAAGTGGATGAAGGTTGAATAAATGGATCAAAAATTTGATTTGTAGATTCCTAACTCCAACATCATCACAAGGAGGCACCAAAATTGGTACCAAGAAAGGAGGAGGACAAGGAACAAAAGGAATAGTAGGTTCGTCCTTTAAAATTAGAGGTGTCTCCTGATTTTCAAAAGTTGGGAAGGCACAATCATCTGGGGGTTCAAATTTACATTGTTGTAAAGAGATTTGAACCAAGTGTTCAAAATTTTGTTCAAAGAAATCTCAATCTATATCTTTTCCTAGAAACTCATAACATAGGTGAAGGAATCTATTAGCAAAATCCTCAATTGATTCATCAGGTTTCATTCTTAGTTGATTAATCCTTCTAAGAGCAACTCGGTAGCCATACCTATCAAAGTCTTGATGAAGCTCCTTAACAAATTTTTAAAATGAATTAATGGAATTGGATGGTAAGGTGAGATACCATCAGTTAACTCAACCTTCAAGTGTGAGGGTGAATAATACTAAAGCCACATCTTCATAATTAGTTTCATAATATTCATAACACTTGAGACAAGTTATAAAGAGGTTCCTTGGGGATTAAAAGTTTAAAATTGGATTTATTAGAAAAACGCCCAGGAAGTATGATTTGGGAACGTGCAATTTAGGATGAGAGATTTGAAACAGACTCAACAGGCACAACTTGTCATATGTCCCTCTTTCTAGTGCCAAAATGTTGATAGTGTCTGATATTGGCAACATACAGGGGGGTCTCCCTGATGTGAAGTCCCAATTAGACCTGACACCATTTGGAGTAGGAGCCCCATATAGAGTATTAGCCCTGTTTCCGCACAAAGTGTCTAGGCACCGTGGCAATGCTCAAAGTAAGGGGTTGTCACTCTAGTCCTTACTCACTTCATTTAGAATCTCTCCTAGACAAGTCAAGGGGGGTAGTCCCTAAGGTGAATGGATAAAGATATTTTGTGCAACACAGGATCTAGGAGATTTTAATGATGAACAAGTTGATGAATTTAGAACAAGTCTTGGTCAATTGAGATGGATAGATTAAAATAAGACACAACCACAAAATAATATTGATTATAGACCAGTGTATTTATATTGAATTAATCATAAAGTGAATAAAAATAAGTTATCCAGAGCAATTTATAAATGTGGCAAAAAGATGATCATGAACAATTAAATGTCAACACCCAAAACTTTATCATGCAAGAGTTTCTAGCAACTAAATCCAAAATCTAGAAGAATTTATCTTTCTCCTATAGTCAATATGATTTTTAAAAGATTAATCACACTTGACAATAGAGAAACCACAAAAAATAAAATTTTTCACTTAACACCAAGGCACCAAGTAACTTTAATTTATAATTTTAATTATTCCTTAGGCAATTACTTTGATGTGGTAAATGAAGAAATCAAATTTTTAATGTGACGAAAGTAAAACAAATCAAAGGGTTAATAAATTACATTTTTAATGGCCCATAGACCACATTAAAAATTTTAATGTGAAAGCGCAAGTCCTCCTTTCATTTATTTCATTCTCAATTCTAAAGTCACCAAAATTAAAAAAAAAAAATAGATTTTCATGTTTTTAAAAATTTTTAATTTATATATATGTTTTATTTTTTTATTTTTAAAACAAAATCAAAATAATAAATAAAATTAAAAATAAAAAGAAAGAAAGAAAATATAACCAAATAAAATCAAATCAAAATAACAACTAAAACAAAATTTTGAATTTTGAATGAATCTAACCAAAAAAAAAAGAAATCGGATTTGTAGAACACCCCTCAATTATAAAACAAATATGGAATCGAAATAAATAAAAATAAGGAGATAACCCTAACCAATACAATTGAATAAAACAAAAAAATAAAAAAAAATGAGTTGTTTGTTGTGTGCAATGCAGGTCAATGACTACAACAGCGAGAGAGAGACCATGGGTTGAGGACAGTGCTGGAAATGAGAAAGAGCTTTGATGCAAGTGGAAGAGGAAAGGTAAGCTACAATTAAAGCGGAGAGGAGGAAGTACACATGAAGGGATTCGGGTAGCATTGCAATGAGGGAAGGAAGGATTGTGGAATGGATGGCAGAAAAGAAATGGTTGTAGGTTTGCTCACAGAGAAGGGCGATGGAGGAGGAGTGACAAATCTGGGAGGGATAGCAAGAAAGGAAGGCATGTGGGTGAGGAAGGTCATAGAGAGAGCAAGGGTTTAGGAAAGAGTGAGGAAAGGGAAGATGAAAATGGTTGTGGGTGAGGAATTCAGGTAGGAAGGACAAGGTAAGCAGAGGGATTAAGGTTGATGGCAGTGGATTTAAAACAACATTGTGGAGGTCGAATGAAAAGAGGGAGCCAACTAGGTTTTTGGGTTTGTAGGTAGCAATAACTGGAGTTTTCACAGGAAACAAACAAATTTTAACTTTTCTTTTTGAAAACCCCAAGTAGCAGATAAATGGTAGCCCAAACACTCAAGATAAACCCATAAAAATGAAGTTCACACCAGTGTATTTTATGTTTTAGATTTGGCCTTGAAACTCTTAAAAATTTCCAGATCTAAAAAAAATGAATAATATCCTTGCAGAGTTATGTTAATAAACCTCAGAGATCCAGATCTTACCCTCCAAGGCTTAGATCTAGACTCTACCCAAATTTATTCCTCAGATCTGTAGTTGCACGACAACAAGAAAACACCCAAATGACATACAATGATAAAAACTAAAACCTAGAAAAACCCATGTTAGAAAAATAATTACAAAATTTACAAATTACAGGCTCTAACCAGCCAGATCTACCATTATGTTGCACATAAATTAAAATATTCTTAAATTTTAAAGGTGCTAACTTGAAACCCTCATGCATCAATAAAGCAAAAAAAAAAGCTTATGATAAGCCCAGGATAAATTTTACTTGGCTCTTGAGAAAACACGAGTGAGGAGTTGGCTGGTCCAATTGAAAACTTCTCCTAATGCTTGAGGATATAAAATCAATATTTCCCTACAAAACGCGATCCAGCCATAAAAAAATAGAGCGAGAAAATAATAATAAAAATAAGACAAATAGAGATACCTGCTATTATGTTCTTCAATGGCTTTAGAAAAAATTATGCATGAAAACAACACATCTTACAGTATTCCCATGAAAAGTTACACCAACAGAAATTAACCACAAAGTCTTTCTTTATTATCCAGAAAAAGATTACACGAGCTTCTTGCTAAGCACACAGCTCAGAGATCGGATGGATTGATTGACAAAAGACCTCCTATTTAAATATAAATCCTCCAATAGCTAGTTCGAGTGATCCTCGTCAAAGCAATCTCGACCATTAATGAAGATTAAAATTTCTTTTAATCTCATCATTCGAAATATTTAAATATTTGGGGAAATTTGAATTTTTTAATCAAATGCATTTTAATTAACTCAAAAATAAAATATAAAATTGAGTTAATTTCCCCAAAAATTTGACTTTGACTTAACCCCCAGGAATCAAAGGTTTAAAATTTTGAAAAATAATTACTTTAACTTAGCCACTGAACCTTTTAAAATTTAATTTTTTAGGACCAACAAATTTTGCCTTATGGATAATTTAAATTTACCTAGGACCTAGAATTAATTAAATTTCCGTCTTAGGATTTTAATTAATTTTTTGGCCAGAAAATTTAATTAATTAATCTATGAGGGGATAAATTTTTTTTCCAACCCTTAAGACACTTTACATCATGATTTTCATATTTTTCACATCATAAGAGGGAAAACCCATTTGTAATACACCCTCATAGACCACCCATTTCTGTGATACAACTATAATTCAATAGACCAAGCAATTTGTAATAAAATAAGCTAACCAAGTAGTTAGGATTATTCCAAAATTACTTTTACATAGACTCGATCTAGAACACTAGGACTCGCCTAAGATCCTAGTGACAAAGTCCATTCCCTCTTTGGGGTAAGATTGGAGGAAAAATCTGCCAACCATCCGAGAATGGATCGGTGAGACAAAAAACCTCCCAGAATGTAGATCATCACTAGAAAAGTAGGTTTACCTAGGTCATTAGATAAATTATATGGATCTGCTGAGATTATTTACATCATATACATGAAAAATGGGTTTACATTATAACATATTGGAAATCAGGTTGATGATGATAGCTGAATGGCATGGACACATCGATCAGGCACTATCCCTTTTGCAAAAAAGAAAGGAGTGTACTTCTATGGGTTTTTGATTCGTATTAGTCAACATCTAGCTCTACTTGGGGACACATTGTTGTACCAGAGGAATGTGAGAATCCAAAATCTACATCCACGCAACACACAAGATAACATAAGTAGTGTCCATCCAAAAATAAACATATAATATTAAGCACGGGAAAGATATAACCTCTCCATTTATTAACTATCCTAATAACATGAAAAACATAAATCTAACATAACTACAAAATTAAATGTTGAAATGAAAGGGTGTAGGGTTAGGAATATAATACAAAGGATGCCCAATGGCATCAGGTGTCCTCTTTGAAGTACAATTTGAGAATTTGGCCATTCATGGTTAAATCCAATGGTTCACCTTCCAACATGCTCAAATGGAATGAGTTGGATCTAGCAATGCCTCGATGATGTATGGTCCCAGCCACAAACTATCAAATTTTTTATACTTTCCTAGTTTTTCATTATTTCGATCCCACAACAAGACCATATCTCCAACCTGCAAAGATCTAGGATGAGATTTTTTGTCAAATATTTTCTTGATGCTAGATTGATTCTTATGCATATTATCAAAATCTCTCCTACGAGTTTCATCCAACTCTACAAGTTAATCAATTATGTTCTGGACAATAGTCTTATCGTTAGTAAAGTGTTGAAGGAGTTGGTAAGCTAGAAATTTAAGGTGCACTGGAAAAGTTGCATCCAGGACATAGACTAATTGAAAGGGACTTTTACTTGATTTTATTGTCCCAAGATCACTCATTATCTCCCACTATTTTCTTGATAATAGTTATAATATTTTTATTACTAGATTCAGCTAGGCCATTACCCTAAGGATAATAGTTAGATGAATAAGATAACACAATTTTGTACTTAAAACAAAAAGATGAAAGTTCCATAGAACTGAAATCCTTAGCATTGTAAGTAGTGATCTTGGTAGGGACATTAAATCTAGTAATTATTTAATTTTCAAGAAAGTCCATAATAACCTTTTCAGTGGCATTATTAGCTAGAATGGATTCTACCCATTTTGTAAAATAATCAATAGTGGTCAAAATCCATGAGTAGCCATTGCTAGAATTTTCATGGAATTTCCCATGAAATCTAGACCCTAATATTGAAAAGGATCCTCAGCAACCACATGTTGAAGGGGCATGGAAGCTAGCTTTTGCTTCCCAGTGAATAGTTGACAAGACTGGCAACTTCTAACAAAATTTTTCACGTCAGTTAAAATTGAAAGCTAGTAGTATCCAACTCTAAGGATTTTGTCGGTGGTAGTTCTAGTAGCATAATGCCCTCCACAAAACTAGAGTGAAACTCAGAAATCAACTTTTTAGACTCAATTTCATTAACACATCTAAGTATAATTCCCTCTGGATTTCACCGCCCTAAGAAATACTTCATGAGGAAATACTTAGAAGCCTTTAATCTAAGATCCCTTCTTTTATGAGAAACTAAATAGCTAGGACATGTAATATTCAATATGTAATATATAATATCCTTGTGCCATTCATGCTCTTGTAACCTTTGCAACTCAGGTGAAGATGAATCGTTAAGACAAATCAAACCAAGCGCTTTCTCGTGATTTTTAGTTAACATCTCAACTAAAACTTGACCCTTAACCAAATTGGTGGGTTTAATTTCCAAATCATATTCTTGAATTTCCGTTACCCACCTAGCACTGGTCCCTAAGCAATCAATTTGAGTTAATATATCTTTGTGTTATGAAACCAGCTCACAAAAAGATAGAAAAGATATTTTAACGCCTTAGAATTCAGCCTCTTCGAGGGGGCAACCTCCTTTACATTACACAAATGAATAATTCTTGGATGATACAAATGAAAAGACCTACTTTCTATATATAGGAGTCTAAGGGGTCATAATATAATCAGAGCCGACATAACAATAATAATGTAATGGCACAATAATAACAATAGTGGGCTTCAATGGGGCATAATAGTAACAATATGGGCACTACATGGGTACATCAATATAATAAGGGGGTTGTACTAATAATAATAAGGGGTTACACTAGTAGTATAGAGGCCTAACATGCCCCTCTCCTTCAAAAAGTGTTTTCCTCAATGCTTGAGTAGTTCTTGATGCTTCTGTATAAACTTCTTGTCCTCCGATGTGGAAACTTCAGTGGGTAAGTTCTTCCACTTGATGAGATACTTTGAAATTGATTGATTTCGTAGCTGTCAGGTTCTTGTTTCTGTGACTGCTCCAGGTTCCAATATGATTTTTCCTTCCTCTTCAATTTCTGGGAATATTGTTTGAATTAGGATCTTTTTCAACTTTTGAATAAATGGCCATACTTCTTCGTCCTTCTTCCATTCATCCCTTGCTTCATTTATCCAATTTGATTGGATAATAGAAATAGCACAAAAGAATGCTTCCACATCCTCATTCTTGAAGAGTTGTCCCATTTGGTAAGGTCGTCGTTTTTTAAGTGCATGTAGTATTGCCAACATTTCCTTCTCATAAATAGCTTGCTTGATATGTAGCAGTAAAAATACCCAGTCACCTACATCAAAACATTTTTTGCTACGATGTTGATCTACCTGTTGTTTCGTTTGATTTTGCACCGAAGTGGCATTATCCTTTAAAAGTTGGAGAACTTGTTGTTGATGCTCGATGTGATCTTTCACTGCTTGAACCT
>APFE031213067.1:15395-60597 GCA_000404065.3 Pinus taeda | reverse complement strand
TTATTATTGTGCCCCATAGAAGCCCACTATTGTTATTATTGTGCCCTTACATTATTATTGTTATGTTGTTTCTGATTATATTATGACCTCTTAGACTCCTATATATAGAAAGGAGGTCTTGTCATTTGTAACATCCAAGAATTGTTCATTTGTGTAATGTAAAGGAAGTTTCCCCCTCGAAGAGTCTTATTTTGAAGGTGTTTATCTATCTTTTCTACCTTTTTGTGAGTTGGTTTTATAACAAACACACATGAACACCAAGATTTAAGGTGGAAACCCAATGCAGGAGAGAAACCACCTACTGTTGTTGTCTTTGTCTTCTTTTAATATAATAAAAACCTATTTACAATATTGTACTGGTGTAGATTCATACCAGTATGCAGGCACCCACTTGTAGAAGGCTACAACCTTCTCTCATTCTCCAATTTCTACTGGAGGGGAGATGCAACCCCATAGCTCTTTTACTAGCCAATATGTTTACTAGTACTTAGGTGCCAACCTACAAAAGGCTCTAACCTTCACTCATTCTCCAGCTGCTACTAAAAGGGAGATCCAACCCCCTGGCTCTTATATTGGCCAATATGTTTACCAGTACATAGGCGTCAGCATACAGGAGGCTATGACCTTCTCTCTTCCTCTAGGGACCACATTTCATAAATTTTCAGAGTGGATACTCTTGAACAACACAATATGAAGGCATTGTTTCATCAATTTTCACACTGGACCCATCAGCAACATTGAAGCTAAAAATCAATCACTGCAATCAGGGAAAATTTTAAGAACCACCCTAAATTTATATGTATAATAAATGGGTGAATCCCCATGATACATAAGAAAAATGGGAGGTGATTTTATCACTAATATAATATGTATATATATATTTTTTGGTGAATCTCTCACCAGATTATATTATCTTGTAAAGTCATGACGAATATTTCATTGAATTATAAAATCTTGTAAGATCTTGGAAAATCTTTTACTGAATAATAAAACATTGTGAAGTCTTGGCAATTTTTTTGTTAAAGTATGAAACCATATATGATATGGTTTCATAAAACATTTTCATTAAATTGTAATATACTAACATACATGTTTGGAAAAAAGAAACATAATTTTCACTTCCTATAAACAATGTTGCAAGTTTTAGTGGCCATGTTTGTCATGGTAGGAGAGATTAATGTTTTCTCTACCACTTTTGTCAAGCTACCACCTTTGCCAAGCTATCAAATTTATTTCTTATTCCATAGACTCCAACTGCGGATTAAGAAAAAAAAACACATCAAGTTTGTTTACCCCAACAGGCCAACAAGTAGCAAGCCCCCAGTATATAATATAATGAAGTAGTAGGTATCCCAAAGGCCTGAAGGGGATCTAATGGAAAGAAGTGACCATTGTCAGAAGTCTTCCAATCAATATATAAATCTATAAATGTAGATTTATTATTGTTTTAATTGGAAATCTTCAATTAAATAATAAAATTTAATTACGTCTCTCCCAATCTAAATTTCTTATTAGCATAATTCACTACCTTCATACCATTTTTAACAGCGTCGTAACATGTGGATTAATTTCCTCTTTCGTCAACAGTCTCCGCCTTTTAGGACAATATGGTGCAGTGACTCAACCCCTACATATCATTACGACAAACTAAGAATAGTAGAGAAGATGAAAGGTTGTACAAACCAACATATTTTTCAAACAACTAATCCAAGATCAGTACCTTAACTTTTTCACGAAGATATCATATTGAGAATGTTTGAAAAATGGTGGGAAATCTAGGCAGTGACTATCTCTCTTCGGCGAGGGTGATGCAAAAAGAGTTAAGCTTTCATTGTTTTGAATTTTTTTTTGTTAAATCAGACAAACCAATATTAATGGAGATATCAATATTTTTTACTAAATTTTGTGAAGTGATTAAATGTAGTTTTAACCATTCACCTTAAGATTTTTTTTTACAATATAATTTCCTAAGTCTATTTAATATCTTCATTATCATAAAAACCAACCTATATCCATCTTAACTCCACATCTACCACTCTTAGGAGGATGAAATCTATTTATCCCTCTGAGAACTTGGTAGACCCAGAATTAAGATGGATCTAAGATGATAGAACTTCCCCTTTAAATAGTCTATGCTCACATGAATACCATGGTATTACCATGGGTCAATACCATGAGTTATCATAAATGTGGAGCTTAAAAATTACTTAGTAATTTATAAAAATTAATAAAATTAATAATTGATTTTTATTTTATTTTTTATTTTAACCAAGGTAAAATGTTTAAAACCCCATACATTAAATACAACATCCATTTTTACTCTTGATCACCCAAGCCCCGAGAGGGATCAAATATTTTTCATCTATGCTAGTTTGCATATCATAATATTTGATCCCTCTCGGGGCTTAGTAGATCCAGAGTAAATATGGATTTATGCTGGTTTAATTCCCCCATTTAAATAGGCTACATTCCACGTGAATACCATGGGTCGATACCACGTGCCATTTTTATTTTTATTAATACTAATATTAGGGTTAATAATGTTTTTTTGCATGGTATTAATAATAATCTAGCCCATGGTATTTGGCCGATAGTATTTTGCCCATAGGTTTCACCTAAATATAACACATTTTTTGAGTGTTCGTAAATATAAGGTAACTTATTGGGTAAATATGAAAATATTGTTTAATTTGTTTACCATACCTCTCGTTTATTTATATTTTTATTAATTTACCATACCTCTTTTACAAATATGGTATTTGGCCCATAGGATTCACTTAAATAAAACCTTGGGTTAGAGACTAAAAATAAAAAGAGGTTTTATTTATTTACCATACGTCTAGTTTATTTATATTTTTATTTATTTACCATACCTTTTGAGTAAGTATAAAAAGACGTTTTATTTATTTACCATACCTCCACCTTACTTATATTTTTATTTGTTTACACCCTTGCATGTATATAAGGTGACTTATGGAGTTAAATTATTTAAAAAATGGTTTTATATTTACCATTACCTCTCATTTATTTATATTTTTATTAATTTACCATACCTCTTTTATAAATATGGTATTTGGCCCATAGGATTCACTTAAATAAAACCTATTCTTGAAAATTACGGCGAATAGAAGGGTTTAACTCCTAATTTCAAGGGCTAAATTTACCTTTTTTACCCTCTCCCTTAAAATAAGGTGGGATATTTGAGGCTATTTGTAAAAATATATTATGATACAAAATATTTTCCCACTCAAAATTTAAAACCCCTTAATTTCGCCTAAGGGTGAAGATTCGCCCCTAAAATTTTCCATGCCTTTTTCTCTTTTTTCTTCCAATTGTTGTGGTGTAACCCTTGTAGGTTGTGGAAGGCTAGGAGAAACAACACTTCCATCTTTATAGTTGTGAGGGTAGACTTCCTTGTTGCCATAATTTTACTTTCCACTATGTAACAAAGCCCTTTTACTCTTTCCAATTGTTGTGGTGTTGCTCTAAAGAAGGTGTTGCTCTTTGTATCCTCATAATGTGTTATCATTTCTTCCGTGAAAATTGACCACGTAACAAGTTGTTTACGAGAATAAAGCCCTTTATATCATAAAAACTGATTCGGTTCTAAATATGAAGATGCAATACATACCTTTTGTAACAGTGGTACACCATGTAGATCAAAATATTGCCCCATCTGAATCATCCAATTTACCAGATCCTTGCCATCAAACTTCCTCATCTTGATTTTTCTTGATTTTAGGAGCTCGATCTTGAAACGACTGTAACTCTGTACTTTCGGATCTTTAAGTTCTAAAATTGTGACCTGCAGTAGCCCTCTGCATCCTCTTTCCAATGCCACCAATCTTATCCAAATTAGATTCTCCAAGGAAGAGTTATGCCAAACCTCCCACAGTGACCTGATTATAGACTAGTTCAGTAGAGCGAAATTGTATGACATGCCACATGTCATTGTTCGACCTTTGGCTATGAAAAATATATACAGGAAACTCCAGTCCATCCTCTCTCTGTACCTTCTTACAAAATTTCAATCCGATGCTCAGAGAGAATTTTATGACGATTTTCCCCAGGTCACTTATTTGGAATGTAATTCAGGATTCTGCAAAAAGACCAACTTCCTTAGATCATATCTCTGAAAATATAGTGCAAAAAGATTTGAAATTCGGTCCCGAGGTACAATGAGATTTCGTCTCAAATGGGTTTTTTTTCGCTTCTGAAACATCACAGAAAAAGACTTATAGTGAAAATGCCACGATGACCTATTTGGAGTAGTGAAACCCTAGAATCCAGAGCTCTGATACCAAATGTTATGAAACCAACTGATAAAAAGATAGAAAATATAATTTAACGCCTTAGAATTCAGCTTCTTCAAGGGGGTAACCTCCTTTACATTACACAAATGAATAATTCTTTGATGATACAAATGGAAAGACCTCCTTTCTATATATAGGAGTGTAAGAGGTCATAATATAATCAAAGCCGACATAATAATAATAATGTAAGGGCACAATAATAACAATAGTGGGCTTCTATAGGGCACAATAGTAACAATATGGGCACTACATGGGTACATCAATATACTAAGGGGGTTGTACTAATAACAATAAGGGGTTACACTAGTAGTATAGGGGCCTAACACTTTGACAACATAATGTGGGACTTAAGTTATGACTTTGGAATATCCCACATATGTCCTAAAATGTTTAAGGGATTTAACTAAGGCATAAGCTTGTTTTTCCATGGTAGTGTAATTGAACTCAGAATTCTAAAGTGCTCTACTCATGAAAGAAATAGGTTGTTCTTTCCCATGCTTATTTTTCTTAAGTAAGACACCAGCAATGGTATCCTCAGAAGAAAAAGAGAAAATCATGAAATCCTTGGAATAATCGGGACTGATTAAAACAGGACCTTTGGCTATAGAATTCTTTATTTCTTGAAAATCCTTTATACTATTTTCTTTCCATGGAAGTTTTGCATCTTTTTCAAAATACTTTGAATAGGCTTTGTTGATTCTACGTAGTTCCAAATAAATCTTCTAAGAAAGATTATTTTTCCTAGGAAAGACTGGAGGGATTTTAGATTATGGGGCAAAGGAATATTTAGAATTTCCTCAACCCTTTCAGGATCAATCTTGATCCCATCCTTCGAAATTATGTGGCCAAGTAACTTCCCTTCAGTTACCCCAAAGATATATTTAGCAGGATTTAAGGAAATGTCAAACTCCCTATATTTGTAAAAAACTTCCCTAAGATGAGCTATATGATCAATATTATTCTTAGAAAAAAACACTAAGGTCATCTTGATATATTCCATTTAATTTTCTAATTAAACCCTTAAAAGCATAGTACATAGCCCTTTGGAAAGTATCCCCAGCATTCGTTAAACCAAAACGAATTCTTATGTATTCAAATGTTCCCCGTGGTGTGGTGAAAGTCATTTTATGTTGATCCTCCTTTTTTACCAAGAGCTTAATATATCTGGAAAAACCATCTAACAATGAAATCATCTCGGATCCCATCACTCTTTGCAACATGGTATCCATATTAGTCAAAGGATAATTATCCCTTTTACAAGATAAATTAAGGTTTCTGAAATCGACACACAATCTGATTGTACTGTTCCTTTTCCTAACTATCACCAAATTTGAGCACCATGTAGAATGCCTAGTTTGAGAAATAATGCCAGCAGCAAGCATTTTTGTGAGTTCCTTTTAGACTAAAGGGGCCAATTTAGGATTTATTTGTCTAAGTTTCTGATGAAATGGCTTAGCATTTTCATCCTTTAATGGAATAGTATGTTCCATAACATCTTCCCTATAGCCTTTTAATTCATCGTAAGAAAAAGCTAAAACATCCCTATAATTGTGAAGTAAATTTATTAATTTCTTTCTTTCATCTTCATTAGTAACCTTACCAATTTTAATAATTCTAAGCTCTTTAGATGTACCAATGTTTACTTCAAAAAACTCTCCATGATCAATTTTATTTTCCTCTTTCTTCTTAATAGAATCATGCCAATCAAAGTGTTTCTCAAGAGCAACAACATTCCAAGGAGTAGGATTTAAAATATCTTCATCGATATTAGGTCTATCCTCCATATAATGTAATTGAAAACCATGAAACTTATCCAAACTATCTAAGAAGTGAATAACTTATCTTTCATCATCAAAGACCTATCAATGCTCAGAATTATCTGGGACAAAAGGCCTAAAAACAATTTCCATCTTAATTTTATCTTCGATTAAATTATCAGATAATTGCATGGTGGAAGCAACAACAATTAACTCATCAGCCAAACTACTTTTCTCCCTTAGGATATCTTCAAGGTTAATGGCATCAAAATACTCCATGGTATCCCACAAAGCATTCCTATAATTTTTTAATCTCTGATTTTTACATGTGAATTTATTTTTAATTTTAATGATAACTAAATCTGAATCACCCTTGATACTTAGAAATTTAACTTTTAAATATTTTTCCAATTCAATACCCAACAACAAGGCTTCATATTCAACCACATTTCTGGTCGCTCCAAATTCTAACCGATAGGCAAATTTGAAAATATGACCAAGGGGAGATTTTAAGACAACCCCCCATATTTACCATTCCTAGATGCTGCACCATCAAAGTATAAATACCAAACCTTATATTTTAAATTAACCATTTTTTCTTCAACCTTGGCCTCTAAGGGAATAATAGAATTAGACAAGATAGCATGCTTCCCTAGGCTACATTGTTCACATATGATTTCATTGTGGGGACTTTTAGGATCTTCCACATGGAATCTACTTTCATGCTCTATGTTTAACTTTCTTTGACCATTAGGGGAAGGAATCATAGCATATGACCATTTCATTAGTATGCTTCCTCCTAAATCAGAGGCCCATTTCCTAGAAAACAACATACCCCAAGCATTAGGCACATCAACCACAATTATGTCCATGACAATCACGATATCAAGGTAGATAGACAAATGGACTTGTAAGTCCTTAATCAACCCATGAAATTCAATTTTCTTTGAATCCATGGCACATATGTTATAGTACAGCCTAGATATCCTTAAGTTAAGATGCTCCATGACTCTGTTAGTCATCACACAAGTGAAAGCAACAGAGTCAAGCATGCAATTGTATAAGCGATAATTGTTCACAAGCAAAGTAATGAAAAATGGAGAGTGCTCTTTATTATCAAAATCCATACTCTACAAGTATATGGGAGCATCCTAATAGAAAGCCTCGAGAGGTTCCTCTTGAGTTGCATTTACCTAGGTGCTACTAATAGCATTCAATAACTTAGTCCTTTGGGATGGGATCTTTACTATTTCAGTGATAGGGACCAAAACTTTAAAGTTATTAAACCAACCTCCTAAATCAATATTCATTCGAGAAGTTGATCCAAAATTAAGACTTTGAGAATTAACCGGATTATCATTTTGATTTCTCCTTTGATAAGTTAACCCCTTGTCCTTAGCGATTTCATGGACTCTCTCAGGCAGAGGTCTCACCAAAGAGCTTAACTAAGACATTATTTTCTTGACCAAAATTATTGATATTATATGAAGATGTGAAAGGTTTAACAAATTGACTATTTCCCTTGACCTCTTCCCAATTTTCCTGCAACAAACTCTATTCTTTACCAACCACATTTATCAGATTATTTGTCCCAAGCATCTCATGATGCATGATTCTCTTGATAATAGGACAAGTGGCTTCTTCATAAAGCTCATCACATGCTCTACAATAAGGCGAGGTCTCCTCCACAAGATTATTCATTTCAAGAGGGCGAGGATGCATTTTCTCACTACACTGACCTTTCTTCTGCCAATTATTATTATTATTATTCTGACCCCTAGGTTGATGCATTTGAGCTCTTTCCATTTAAATCAACCTAGACTATAATGTAGTTATCACCTTAGCATGATTATCAATCATCATAGCTTGATTTAACACCATAAATTCTAACTTCTTAAGAAATTTTTGCATAGGTTCTTCTTCAGATTCCTTTTCTTTTCCTTTAGGTTATTTTAATTTAATAGTAGATCTATCAAACCTAGGAATTTCAGATTTTCCAGAAGCCTTCTTATCTTTTTCCAGCTCTTAAACTGTGATTTGAAAAGCCTTGTAATCACCAAGCTTGTTCCTTATTAGCTCATAAGAAGTGTCAGGATTGGAAGCATCGAGATAATATTTTAGAAGAATTTTCTTAGTTTTTTTATAATCAGTAGATATTTCTTTAAGCATACCATTAAACCTTATATTAAATCTTCACATGTCTCATTTTCTTTCTTTTTAATGATGCTAAAGGATTTTTCTAGAAATCGATCTTCTTTCTTATCACCAAATTTCTCTCTAAAATCATTAAGGAGGGAATCATATGAATCAATGCTATGATCAGGCCTATCCCTAAACCAATCCATAACATCCTGCTCAAGGTTCAAGATGAAGCATTTCATTTTCACATCCTCATAATTTTGAGCATGAGCGAATTTAGCCCACCAAGTCTAAAAAGCATATAAATGATTTTTAATAGTGATTGCATTATTTCCTTGGAAAGAGGGTATCTTGTCTAGACCATTATTAGGAAGGTTATGGGGATAACCCTAGATGTTAGAAAAGTTAAGAGGCTCATAGATATCCATGATGTCTGGAACGGGAGGATTCAAGAAGAGTGAATGGATGTCACAAAGAGCTTCCTCGCGAGATTGTCAAGGAGTGTATGAGAAGAGAGTTTATGTAATCTATCTATGAGAGCCCTTTCAGGATCTAGAGTAGGATTAGCCAAGCTGCTTGGGTTCCTCCTAGTACATGCCCTTGTATAAGATGAAGGAAGTGGAGTTTCCACCCAGACAGAAATCTAACTTAGACACAAAATATGATATGATGAAAATGAGATGAAGATGAAAGGATCAAATGATGACAAAATATTGAGAGGACCAAGGACAGAAAACTATATACCCGACACGATGCAAAAAAACTTTGTCGCACAAAGTGTCTAGGCACCATGACAACGTTTAGAGTAAGGGATGTCACTCTAATCCTTACCCACTCTGTTTAGACTCCTCCTAGACAAGTCAAGGGGGGTAGTCCCTAAGGTGAATGGATGAAGATAGTCTACAAAACACAGGCTCTAGGAGATTTTAATGATGAAAAACTTGATGAATTTAGAACAAGTCTTGGTCAATTGAGATGGATAGATTAAAATAAGACACAACCACAAGATAAAATTGATTATATACTAGTGCCTTTATATTGAATTAACCATAGAATAAATAAGAACAAGTTATCCAAAGCAATTTATAAATGTGGCAAAACGAAGATCATGAATAATTAAATGTCAATGCCCGAAACTTTATCACGCAAGAATTTCTAGAAATTAAATCCAAAATCTAGATGAATTTATCTTTATCCTATAGTCACTATGATTTTTAAAACTTTAATTGCACTTGACAATAGACAAACCACAAAAATTAAAATTTTACACCTTTAACCAAAGACACCAAGTAAATTTAAATTAGAGTTTTAATTATTCCTTAGGCAATTACTTTAATGTGGTAAATGAAAAAATCAAATTTTTAATGTGACGAAAGTAAAACAAATCAAAGGGTTAATAAATTAATTTTTTAATGAGCCATATGCCACATTAAATTTTTTAATGTGAAAGCGCAAGTCCTCTGATTTATTTCATTCTCAATTCTAAAGTCACCAAAATAAATTAAAAAAAAAAAAAAAGAAAAAAAAAAGAAATTTTTTTAATGTTTTCTTAATTTTTAAATTTTAGATTTTTTATTTTATTTTTTATTTTTAAAACAAATAAAAATTAAAAATTAAAAAATATATATAACCAAATAAAATCAAATCGAAATAACAACTAAAACAAAATTTCAAATTTTGAATGAATCTAACCAAAAAAAAAATGAAATCAGATTTGTAGAACACGCCTCACTTATAAAACAAATACGAAATCGAAATAAATAAAAAAAGGACCTAACCCTAACCAATACAAATGAATAAAACAAAAAAAGGAAATTTGAATTATTTGTTGTGTGCAATGTAGGTCAATGGCTACAGCAGCAAGATAGAGAACATGGGTTGAGGACAGTGCTGGAAATGAAAAAGAGCTTTGACGCAGGTGGAAGAGGAAAGGTAAGCTACAGGTAAAGCAGAGAGGAGGCAGTACACACGAAGGGATTCGGGTAGTGTTAGAATGAGGTAAGGAAGGCTTGCGGAATGGATGGCGTAAAAGAAATGGTTGTGGGTTTTCTTGCAGAGAAGGGCGATGGAGGAGGAGTGATGGATTTGCAAGGGATAGCAAGAAAGGAAAGCACATAGGTGAGGAAGGCACGCAGGTGAGGAAGGCAGTGGAGAGAGTGAGGGTTTAGGAAAGAGTGAGGAAAGGGAAGATGTAGATAGTTGCGATTGAGGAATTCAGGCAGCAATGACAAGGGAAGCAGAGGGATTAAGGTCAATGGTAGTGGATTTTGAACATCGTTGTGGAGGTCGAATGAAAAGAGGGAGTGGGCTAGGGTTTCAGGTTTGCAGGTAGGAATAGTTGACGTTTTTGCAGGCAGCAAACAAATTTGAAATTTTCTTTTTGAAAACCTCTAGTAGTAGAAAAACGGTAGCCTAGATACTCAAGATAAACCCAAAAAAATGAATTTCACACTAGTGTATTTTATGCTTCAGATTTGGCCTTGAAACTCTTAAAATTTTCCATATCTAGAAACAAAAAACAAAAAAATTTGAATAATATCCCTACAAAGTTATGTGAATAAACCACAGAGATCAAGATATTACCCTCTAGGGCCTAGATTTAGACTCTACACAAATTTATTCCTCAAATTTGTAGTTGCACGACAACAAGAAACACCCAAACGGTATATACAATGATAAAAACTAAAACCCAAAAAAAACCCATGTTAGAAAAATAATTACAAAATTTACAAACTGCATACTCTAATTAGCCATATCTACCATTATGCTGCACATAAATTGAAATATTTTTAAATTTTAAAGGTGTTAACTCGAAACCCTCATGCATCAATAAAGCAAAAAAAATTATTATGATAAGCCCGGGATAAATTTTGTTGGGCTCTTTAGAAAACACAGGTGGCTAGTTGGATGGTCCAACTAAAAACTTCCCCTAGCGCCCAAAGATCCAAAATCAAGATTTCCCTACAAAACTCGATCTAGCCATCAAAAATAGAGAGAGAAAAATAATAATAAAACTCGGACAAATAGAGATACCTTCTATTACATTCAAAAATTTATATTATTATTCAAACTCCAGTGACTGAGCAAGATACATGTACTCAAATCACTCTTTAGAAGCTATCATCAATGGCTTTAGAAAAAATTATGCATGAAAACAACACATCTTACAGTATTCCCATGAAAATCAACACTAACATAACTTAACCCCAAAGTCTTTTTTTATTATACAGAAAAAGATTACACCAGCTTCTTGCTAAGCACACGACTCAGATATCAGATGGATCAACTGAAAAATGACCTCCTATTTAAAGATAAATCCTCCAACAACTAGTTCAAGTGATCATCGTCAAATAAATCTCAACCATTAATGAAGATTAAAATTTCTCTTAATCTCATCCGTCGAAATATTTAAATATTTGGGGAAATTCAAATTTTTTAATTAAATGCATTTTAATTAACTAAAAAATAAAAAATTTGAGTTAATTTCCCCAAAATTTGACTTTGACTTAACCCCCAAGGATCAAAGGTTTAAAATTTGGAAAAATAATTAATTTACCTTAGCCCCGAGACCTTTTAAAATTTGATTTTTTAGGACCGACGAATTTTGCCTTTGAAGAATTTAAATTTACCTAGGACCTAGAATTAATTAAATTTTTGGCTTAGGACTTTAATTAATTTTTTGCCCAGAAAATTGAATTAATTAACCTATGAAGGGATAAATTATTTTTCCAACTCTGAAGACACTTTACATCATGATTTTCATATTTTTCACACGATAAGGGGAAAAATCCATTTTTAATAGACCCTCAGAGACTACCCATTTCTCTGACTCAAATATAATCCAGGAGACCAAGCAATTTGTAATAAAATAACCTAACCAAGTAGTTAGGATTATTATCAAATTATTTTTACATAGACCCAATCTAGAACACTAGGACTCACCTAAGATCCTAGCGACAAAATCCATTCTAGATTTGGAGTAAGACTGGAGGAAAACTTTGCCAACCATCTGAGAATAGATCAGTGATATAGAAAACCTCCCATAATGTAGATCATCATTATAAAAGTAGGTTTACCTAGGTCGTTACATACATGACACATATATGTTGAGATTATTTACATCATATACATGCATAATGGGTTTACATTATAACATATTGGAAATCAGATTGATGATGATAGTTGAACGACGCGGACAAATTGATCAGGTGTTATCCCTTTTGTGAAAAAAAGGGGTGTACTGCTATGGGTAGTTGACACGTAGTGGTCAACAGGCCCAACCACCATAACTCAAGGTTTTCCTTGGCTACAATGCATAACATAAGAGAGTATGCATATAACATTTCAAATCAAAAGCAAGTTAACATTGTGAACATTGATAGAATTTTGTAAAAGGAGGCCTTCACGAGAGGGAAGTAAAGAGTGAATATGTACAAGGAAAGTAATAGTAATATCCTAAGAGAGGAACACGAGAGAAAGGGAAACATTTGTTAAGTATCTAGTGAAATATTTCACATAGACACAACAATCATTAAATTAAATACAACATACAACCAACAAGATAAATACCAAATCCAATGAAGTAGTTCAATTTCATTAGTATAATGAACATAACATATACCGTAAACATATAAGGAATGGTCTTACACTATTCACGATACATGCATGAAAGTGTGTTTGCTCAATGATATTTTGATTATTAAGTGAAAGATCCAAGTGCACAGTTACAATAGTGAGATACTAGCTCAAATAATGGAACATTAAGTCACGTCTTACCTCTCTAAAAGAATGATCTTCTCTCCAATGCCAAGCTAGAGAAGCCAAGGCTACCTCTCCAAAGTATAAGCCTCTAAAATTTCATTTTCTTGAGTTATGAGGATGTATTTATAACAAATAAGTTACCTTTCATATCCTTGTGACCCTTGAGTTACCCTTAAACTTCTATTGAATCTTTGGTCCACATCTCACTTTTCATATTCCACATGTGACTCTTCGACTTCCACACATTTACATTTTTTCATTTTTCTTGAAAATACATAATTACATTCCACATCATGTGGCGAGACATAATGACACATATAACATTATTATGACACTCATAAAAGCCATGATTTGGAAATGATGACATGGAACTTGATGATGATGTGGTAGTGCCAAGCTTATTTCTTTTCTTCTATGAATTTAACTTCTTCATGATAGATATTTGGTTGCACTTCATCTTCACCCTCCCAAGGGTATTAGATTAATGTTGGGACATTTTTAGTTATCATGAAATGTCTTCATTTTTTCATGGTCTAGGATCTTTTCATGTCTTCATGGTGGTTCTTCTCTGTGATTCTCCTTTGTAAGTGCTTCTGTAACACCCTCCTCCCACACTTACCCAAGTCCATCAATCGACCGGGGTAAATATGTGATGAAGTGTTACTATTATATAACCTAACATCATAGGTATAGTTAAGGAAGTGGAATCGTCCAACCAAAACTTTATTGACCACCCTCAAGAGCTACAAGACCCTTAGGAGCCAACCAACCACTCCAGGTGCCATAACCATGAGTTAACTTTCTTTTTCACTGAGATAGGTGGCCAATCACATATATAAAAAGGAAATCAAATGATTGTAAGCCTTCAGTCACATGGATAACCTTACCTCCCAGTGATTGTAGTTTAATTTACTTAGTTATGTGCCTACGACCTCAAGATTTGAGCCACTTTTTCAGGGCTAGGTTATAGACCTCTGCCCAAGACTTGATATAACTTTCTAGAATGATGAATGACTCAAGGACAAAGCCATTAATACAAAACTTAGATAAGAACCTGACATAACAAGGCCTGACCATGATAGACATTTTGTCAAACACATGGTGAACATGTAATCTACAGATTATAAATGCATATCTGAACATATGGGTCTCATACTTAAATGGAAATCATCAAGAAGGTTTTATGCTCGCTCACAATAGTTGAAATAACATCTATTAGGTCATTAATTCATTAACCATTCATTTAATAATCATAAAATGATGAGAGCCATAAATAAAATGTGTCATAAAACCATGCTTATAACCAACATATAACCAAAATAATAGCAATGATAAAACATCCATAAAATCCACATAATAACAAGTCTAAATATTGATTAATTACAAGAGGAAAATATCTCTTATTAACATATGAAAAGTACAACCAATTTAGGGAATTCCACATACCACCTAACCATATATTGGGCTAAACCAAATCTTTCTTTCAACCAATCACCCCCATGCCATATTCCAAGCCTGAATGTGGGATTCATAACAAAAAACCAGGGCTTTCTCAAGCTTTACCATGTATTCTGTTATTACCAGTCAAGGAATTTCTAGGCTTGAAACCCTCACCTATACGACTAGGATTTACTGCAATCCCACCATTACCAATCAAGGGATGCCTAGGCCCAAACAAAGAAACATAAACTACCACACTTTACTGCAATCCCGCCAAAACCAATCAATGGATCACTAGGCCCTAAACAAGCATGAATGCCTTTGAATTCCTTCACCAATACCTTTAGGAATTTTCCCATCTCCACCCTCTAGATTTAACACATATCCCACCATTATTGGTCAAGGGATTTCTAGGCCCTTGTGAATTTTCCGGGGACCACCTTAACTGATTCCAAAACCATCCAACAATCTAGTCTCAACCAAAGAGATAACTCCATCACACTATGGCTATCAAGAAATGGAAAGGTAAAGTTGAAACCAATGTCACACCTATAAAAACCCATGCCAATGACAGCAAGAGAACTAAATACACACATGCATGTACAATGCATGCTAAAAATATCAAGGAAATCATACATGCAAATCGATACCTGCAAGTAATCTCATTGTAGCTTCTTGATTGAACTCTTCCTTTCTTGATCCTTGTTTGCATTTTTCTTTCTTTTCCTTCCTTTTTCTTATTTATCCAATGATACATGAATCCAAGAATGCTCTAAGTGTGCAAGATTATGAGAGAATAGAGAGGATTTCCAAAACTGAACTAACAAAAGGTTAAACTGACAAAATTGTGAACTGATCCTCATAAGAATTTTTATCAATGAGGCCTCTATTTTCTTCAATTTCCACTAATTTTCATCCAATTTCCTCCTCACATGAAACATGTGACCTTTCATCTTCCTTTTCTCCTACTTTCCATTATTTGCATAAATAAAATGCCAAAATTTCCTTAGCCATAATAAACCAAATGAACACCCACTAGGATGTTTTTCCTAACGTTCAGCTTGGAATACGTGTCCTATGACCTTGGTCTTATTTTTCCTTTATTAACTTTATTACATGAAGTTTTAACCTAGGGTTGTTAGAGACCCCTCTCCCTTAAGGGAACACCATCCTTGGTGTTCAATGACACCTATGACTAGCAAGACCACTGGAAACCAAAACATACTTCCCGTGGAGCTTTATAACTTAGCTCAATGTAGTATTTATAATGAACAACCTCCCAAAAATAAAAACCAACATGACAAACATAACAACATCTGGGAAAATTTTAAGGATGGAATTCAATATTAAAGTTTAGAAACCTTGGTGAATATTCGTAGTCCATAATATGCAAATTATAAAATGTTTGGTAATATTTTTGTAAAAATATTTAGATCTTTAATGATTTTATATTAGTTTATATAATTTTTTCATGATTTTTGAGGTAAAATAATTTTGTACTATAAAATTTGGACGACTCATTTTTTAGAAAAAAATGGAAAATTGGAAAATCTTTTTTTGGAAAAAGCATGCAAAATTAGCCCCTAAAATTTTCCCTGAACAAAATTATGACCATACCTCTTATTGGAGATTTATAATGCACCTCGTTGTGTTATTTATAATAACATCCATACATAAATATGTACATATACCAAAAATCACTTTCCTTCACTAGAAAATAATGAAGGATACATAGCCCGCATTTGATCATCCATCTCCCATGTGGCTTCATTGGGCCCAAAGTGCTTCCGTTTCACTTTAATTTGCTCAATTGCTCGATTCCATAGCATGAGTTGCTTCTGTTGCAAAATACACTGAGGTTCTAGATGGAATATTCCTTCTGGCTCCACTTTCAATATAGACCAATCAATAACATGATCAAAATCTTTTACATATATTTTAAGAAATGAAACATGGAAAAAATCATGTACTTTCACTATCGAAGACAGTGCAAGTCTGTAGGCCACTAGTCCATTCCTCTCAAGGATCTCGAATGGCCACCAATATTGAGGTGCTAACTTCACACATGACCCAATCCTCAAGGAGCTCTTGTTGGGCTTGATTTCCAAGTACACCTATTCCCCAACCTGAAACTCATTAAACAACTTGTGTTGATATGCATAACTATTTTTTTGATCATATGTTTCCTTTAGATTATTCTTGATATCCTACATATCTTATTTCGTCTCTACGAACATGTCTGGTATGATCAATGCCCTGTTCACAGGATCACTCCAATTGGTGGGAGTATTACAACTCCGCCCATAAAGTGCCTCAAACGAACTCAGCCTCGGTGACTCCTGATACCCATTGTTGTAAGTAAACTCTACTAGTGGAAGATACTCTTCCTAGTTCTGTTGTTGGTGCATATCATACATTCTCAACATGTCCTCTAGAATCTTGTTGACCCTCTCTATATTCCCATATTTCTACTAATAATAAGCTATGTTGAAGGCCAACTCTATACCCAAACCTACAAATAACTCTTTCCAAAACGTGAAGTGAACTTGGAATCTCTATTTGACATAATGTTCCTAGGAATACCATGCAATATCACTATATCTCTAATGAATACTTGTGCTACCTCACTAGTTGAATAACTAGACTTAACTGCTGTGAAGTGAGCTACCTTTCTCAAATGTCAACCAAACTTGGGATGAAATCCATGGAAATGAACTCCCATTTCCACTCTGGAATTGAAATTGGCTATAGTAGACCACCTGGATGCTTAGACTCTTCCTTTACCTATTGGCAATCCAAACACTTTCAACAAACTCAACTACCTCTTTCTTCAAACTCAGTCAATGCTAGAACTTCTTAACTAATGTCAATGTCTTATGATATCCCAAGTGACCCGAATGTAGATCAACATGAAATTCCCTCAAGATAAGCTTCTTGAGCTCATTTTTGTCTGGCACATAGATCTTGTGCCTAAATATTACCAAACCATCTACTGTGAGATGATATTCCACATCTTGTTCACCTATACCATGTTGTTGTAACCTATACCTAAGCTCTCTATACCTCTGATCCTGTTGTCCTTCCTGTAAGATGTAGTCCCGTAAATATGTCTCATATTAACTCATAAATGTTATATGATTTACATGTACTCTCTAGCTAAGAGCATCTACAACCTTGTTTTCCTTTCCCTTAATATACCTGATCTCGAAGTCAAACTCATTGAGCGTGGCCAACCACCTAGCTTGTATAACATTTAGATTTGGCTGGTCAAACAAGTATCTCAACCCACTATGATCACTCATTAGAATGAACCTCCTCTCAAGAACATAGTGCCTCAACATCTTCAATGCATGAATGATCGATGCCAACTCAAGATTATGTGTCACATATTTTTTCTCATGCTCATTCAGTTTCCTTGATTTGTAGCATACCACATGTCCCTCCTACACCAGGACTCCACCAAGTGCTCTTTGCAAGAATATGTTCACACCACAAACTCTTTATCTGGATCTTCAATCTTTAGAACTGGAGCATTTGTAAGCAATTGCTTCAACAACTCAAAACTGGCTACAAATTCCTTTGTCCATTCAAATTTATTTCCTTTTATCTGCAATGATGTAATAGGATAGGAAATCCATGAGAAGTCCATGATGAACCTCCTGTAGTAACTTACTAACCCCATGAATGATCTGACATCATTCACATTAGTAGGAGCTGCCCATTCCATGATAGCTCTTATATTTTCTTGATCCATTACTATAACTTCCTTGGAAATAACATGTCCCAAGTAATGTACATGTTAGCCTTGTTGGAAAATAGCCCAAAAATGAATCCAAATATGCCCTGAAGTCTCCAAATTTGCTTAAAATCATGCCAATGGATCCAAATATGCTCTTGAAGCCTTCAATATTTGCTTAAGATCATTTAAAGATCGAAACAAGCGTGGGAGGAGAGCTCTTAAAAGGGAGGAAAAACACTATCAGGAGGCTCAAACACTGAAGAAACCATTGAAAACCATGTATCCCAGGCTTAAAATGACAAAGCACAACAATCATCCAATCTGGATGATCAACGGTCCAGATCTGATCAGAGGATCTGATCTATAAACATAAAATTAAAAGCATGGAATAACCAAGATCAAACAGTTTGATTACCATGGATTGTGGCATGAATAACAAGTTGCACACAATCATTATTATGCATAAAAGTAAATAATAGTGGCATTTAGACTTGCACACTTTCATGTTTTATTTCTATTTTCTTTTCTGTCTAACCTATCATTTTATTTTTCCTTTATTTTTTAGGGCATCTACCCTAACATTTTCTCTGATATGGACATATTTATTCAAAAAAATTCCTAAATTTTTTTATTCAATAGTCTTTTTGTCCATATCCATATCCTACCAACGTAGGACAAGGGTAAGAGGAATATTGTCAAGAACCCAGAGGTTGAGAAAAGATACAATTTCAGATAATATCCTCTCATTGAGAAATAAGCTTTGGCAACAGAGGAATAGGCAACAACACATAAAGAGAGAAGAACAAAGGAAGAGAGAAAAGAAAAGGTTGGAGGAAGCAGAAAGGAAGTTACATGAAATATAGAAGAATATGAAAGAAGAACAGGAGCTAAGAAGGAGACAGAGGGAAGAGAAGAAAAAACAGGAAAGAAGGGAAAGGTGTGATGACAGAGAAAACTACGCCCATATAGGTTGAGGAGTCAAAACATTCAGCAAATAAAGAAGAGGGTGAGAAGATGCAAGATTGGCATATTTCTTTGTAGATTGATAAAATGGTTGAAGAAATGAACATGGAATTGGGACAGGAGCCACAAGACCAAGATATCAACCTCATGTCAAGAGAATCTGAGGTTGCTTCGTAGTCTCCAAAACCTCCAGTATCGGAACCAGTCCCGAGCGAGCAAGGAGAGGTTATTCTCCTTAAGGATGATCTATTGATGGATGTGTACAATCTGTCATTCAATTAATTGCAGCAAAAGATTGTACAGGCATGGAGAAAGCATTTCCTGGATGATCAAGTGTCACTTGCATTTATGAAGGAAAGGGTGACAATGCTAGATGTTAGAAAGCATCCAGTCACCATGGTCAATGCCACTATGGCTTATGTAGGAGCCATGAGATCCAATGTCAAGTTCTTGTTAGTAGAGAATGAATAAATGGAAAATAACTTGCAATAGGATCCGCAATGGTAGAGATGAGGAAAGTGATACTTGTTGAAGTATCAACTCTTGAGGCCACCATGTGTAAAATCTATGACAGATTTGTCACCATGAATAAGGCTGTAATCCATCTACTTGGTTTCCAACGATGAAGTAGAAAGATTTTCCAAACTCTCAGAGACATGCACACTACTATCGCCCATGTGTAATAATGGACAATGAGATACAAGGGAGCCCCACTTCACTTGTCTAAGATGATGAAGATGTGGGCAAAGCTTGACAAAGCAAAGATCCAGATGCAGATCCATAATTATAAGCAGCTCACCCCATTCATCAGTCACATACAGGCTTCATATGCACGATTGTCCAAGACTTTGGATTTCATGGTTAGAACTCAGAGGATATCATGAATCAGTTCCCTCATTGTAGCCAAGGATAAGAACTAAATCTGACTAGAGATCGACAGGTACATGGAGCAGCTAAAGCAAGAGGCCACCAATGATGACTTGGAGATGAGCGCAAAAAACATTCAGAAGTAGATTTGTGTTCCCATTGTAGTCAAGACCATGCTACACATGCTTCAAGATGAGTTGGATAAGGGTTCCAAGACCATATACCCACAAGCTATGGAGGCAAGAGTCTGCTATCAGAAGGACGCTATCAAGTAATATGCGGACACCATAGCATAGTACCAAGCTTGGTATCAGTACGTCACTAAGAGCTATCAAGTAGATGTTTCCACGTTGGTCTTTCCCCAAAATTCTGAGTCATAGTATTTTTTTCTTGTTAGGTTGTCTCTACCCTATTTTGTCTCACATGGGTACATGTGGAAAATGTATATTATTTGTAAATATGTTGCAAGTGAAATTCCAAGTGTCATTAGTGGAATGTGAACACTCACTATGTAATTTAGTGAGTTATTTGTAAAGAAGTTGAAGAGTCATGAGGGTAGTCAAAGAGTCAAAGGGGAATATCAAGGGTCACCCCACCCTTTGTTATAAATAAAACCCCATAACTCATAAAAGAGGCTTTTGGGATCCAATATTTTGGCTAGGCTTAGGCTTAAAGAAGGCTTGGGAGTATTGTGATAACCCTTCGATTCTCCATAGTGTAGCGTGAGTATAATTCTTTGGAGGAGCAGGTGTTCTTGACTGTAATGTTCCACTATTAGGGCTAGTAGTTGCCAATGGTGTATGTATGGATGGAACTTTTACTTATAATAATAATAACTCAACCATCATGCTTTCATGCATATTTTGTTATTGTAGTTGGACTATTCTGGTTGCTTTAGTAATGTATGGTGTTTAAATTATGCATTTTCTTATGAAATCATTTGTATGAAATTGAATGAATCATGTTGAATGTGTGTTGTTGGATTAACCTATCACTTTTTTTTGTGGACTATTCTGCATTGCAGCTTGTGATGTCATTATGTTGGTGTGTTCCTTTCAAGTTGCGTACTATTATAGGATTCTAAAGAGCACACCTCCTTTTCCCCTTCATGTGTTAAAACCCCCATGCATCTCACTTGACTCACTGCAAGGTCACACACTTGCTTCCGACCAAAGTCATCATACTTACCTCTACATGCTACCACAATCAAGGCACTACATTACCACCCACTACTAGGCCTCCTACTCCAAATGCTCCGAGGTCTAGTTGGGACTTCTTACCGAGAGATCCACTCGAATGTTGGTGGGTCCAACACAATCAACATTTATGGCACTAGAAGGAGGGCCATATGAAAATATGAGCCCTAAAAGTTTGTTTTGAATCTCTGCATATCATTCATGACTTACATCACAATCTCAACCCCGACATGTTTTTCTCGTGCTCATTATTTCAAAGTGTTGGAGGATGTTATAGATGACTTGTCACAACTTAAATATGATGGTGAGAGCAAAAAATCCATGTTAATTCATTTAGTTTCCTTTTTTGTTTTATATGAGAGGAATGAAGTCCCCTCGTATGACATTACCTGTGGTTTGTTTGCTTACATGTTCGAAGGGCACAATAAGAAATGGTGTCTCACATTCCCACAACCTCTATACACTCTTTCAATCACATTATTAGAGAGTTAGGTTGTGCTTTCTTTCATTATGATCGTAAAGCACTTAATCAAAAAATTATAAATTTGCTAAAATCACCTCATGAATCAATTG
Organism: Pinus taeda; assembly: GCA_000404065.3. Classification (NCBI taxonomy): domain Eukaryota; kingdom Viridiplantae; phylum Streptophyta; class Pinopsida; order Pinales; family Pinaceae; genus Pinus; species Pinus taeda. The sequence goes on along the minus strand of APFE031213067.1, from coordinate 38,849 downwards.
CACACTTTTATGAACACTTCTTCCATTACTATTTCGAATTTCTAAAAGATGAAGTTGATTGGAAATTTCTAACTAAAATATTTCTATATCTTCTTCACATCTCAAAAAATTGACAAGAGTTAGAATCTTTTCATCCCCTCCCAGCATACCTCAGTGTTAGAGCTTCTAAATATGAGATGGAAAAGGTTCCCATCATAAGTGACCCTCCATCCTCTTCTCATCAAACAACTCTAGCTCCATAGGATGAGGTGGGAGAAGTTGCAAACCTACCTATTGATCAGTTACCTCCTCCCACCCCACCTAATCTGGATTTTTGCGCAGATTTGGACTATTAGCCTAATGGTTGTCATGCAGTCTCATCTACTCAACCTCTGTCCACTAGTTCCTTTGATCATCCATATTTTGGTGTCTTGTGTTCATCCATTCCCGATCCCACATGTGGTGTTCTTGATGATCAAGTTATGGGTGGAGTTGGTGTTGAGAAGCCAACCCACGCTATCATTTTTTATGAGTATGTGTGGGAATCTAAACAAGAAGTTGCGGTGAAGGATGACCTCCTTCTATTTGCACCTCATCTAGTTTACCCTAACATCTTATGTGATTCTGCCTATTCTAATTTTTCTTGTGAAAATTTATCCCCAGATGTTTCCATTTATGATCATTCATAGAACACACAAGATGTCAATCCATCATTTGATTTTGGAGAGGACAAATATTTCTTCCTGAATCCACTTGACCTCTCATTTTTCATTTCTGGAAATTTAGAGGGTGAAAATTATTGTTTCTCATCAACCCCTCCATATGATTCATCAAATCATGAGGATGCCTATGTCTATCTCGAATTTTCTAATCATGGTTATTGTGATTATTCCACTCATTTATCTAATCATGATTTTGATTCACCTACTATCGATCTTTCTAAGCCATAGATCTTTGATGATCCATCTTTTGACGAAGTGAAAACCCCTCAATATGTTGAGGCACTTCAGCCCAAGCTGATGGTTATGTCAGGTTCTCATAGCCTTGAGTTCAGTTCCACTTCTGATCATAAATCTATTTAATCACCTCAGGCTCCTCGTCACTCTCTTATTCATATTAAAAATCAATCTAGTTTACAATTTTTGCATCCTCCACCAGAATCACATGATACTATCGCTCATGCATTGGAGGAGTCATACATAGCAAGCACTGTTGCGAAACGAAAATTTTCTGTCTTTTTCATGTTTCCTAATTTGTCATGTTCCAAAGAGTGTACATTCTTGTTGTCCATGTGCAATTTAACACAACACCATGATACGTTTGCAAAGTGCCTTTCATGTGCTTTCAATCTTTTCTTTTCTCTAGACACATTCAAACTTTGAACTTTTTGGTTTGCATTGATTTATATTTCACTTTTATTGGTTTTCTTGAATATATTTCTTGTTAGTCACACCATCACTCACATGGGCCAACCAATGCACCAATCACTGCATTGGAAATATCACTTCATGTGAGTTGGCCCATGCTCTTCTTAGCTTAGGAGTAGGAGTAGTGTTTGCTTTCATGTTCTATCTTTGCTTATTCTATTTCGTTTTTGTCTGTCTTGGTTTTTTTTTTGTTTTCCTTTGCTTGCTTTATTTTTTTATGCACCCTTAGGATTATTTTCCCCATGAAATTGTGTTTGGCTTCTTCAGATAAACAGGCTGAAATACAAGAGGACTTGTACAACTATCAACATTTGTTTATCTATCTATTCCCTCTCATTGTGAAGATCTTGTGTTTCTTTTATTCGATGATACCCTGATGGAAAATTGTTAAATTGGCAACTAGAGCCAAACTCCATGTGGGTCAGATTATTTATGGCAGCTGATATTTTTATTGGATTCCTCTCATCGAGAGGTGTAGGATTGATCCAAAGATAATCCGATTCCAATAAGTATTTATGGAGATATGAATTTATTTTGATTATGGATTTAGTATCTAGCCAACCAGCAATTGAGGTAGACTCAAGAAGCCCAAACGTCATGTCTATTCAACCTATACGTTGTAGTATAAATTGAAGAATATTTGATGTCATTTGTGACACATAATTCTTGAGGGATCTCCTCCTCTCCACATCTTGGATTTTTGGAGAAGGAGTGAGACACCAAGAAAAACACATGTTGGTCCAAATATGATGCCCTAAGTGATAATGCAGTCATGAACCCACAATCAATGGAGATGATACATGAAGGGTATCCATAGTTACATGAAGGATAGCCGCAGGTAGCCATAGTGGAAACTCAATACGCTGACCAGAGAACATTATACGTTGGTCATTGATACACAGGTCCTGGAGATACTTACACGCAGATAATGAAGAGATGCATTATTCATGGTTACATTCATATGCAAGTTATACATGACATTTATACAGTCAAAAGCAATGTTGTTATGAAGAGCCACATTCATATATGGAACTCGGTGTCTCTACAAGAAAAGAAGTCAGGTATGGAAATACGCACAACAATGAAGAAATGTTCTACATGGACATGAAGGCTCATGGCTCATATGCAGTCAATGGTGAATGCAGTCTTCGCATTAACCTAACACAATAATAACATAGTCTTGGTAATATATATACGCTGGGCATGAGAGTCATATTCAAGGATGCAGTCACATTGAATGCAGATATATACAATTTATATTTAGGGACACAGTCATATTGAACGTAGATATATTCAGGTCATATTCATTATGGGACAACAACAATGTAAGCGTTGGACAATATATACGTTGCAGTAATGTAAACATTGGATAGTATATACACTGGGCATTATGTATATACACTAGAAGTATATACATTGGATATATACATTGGGCACTAGAAATATATACGATGGGCATTCATATAATATGCCACAATGCAATATATATATCTTGGAATGCAGTCATATAATATACCACGTAGATTCGGCCATTGTAAAGGAAAGAAAACAGTGTGGATGCATATACGCTGTCATACCCTACATCACATCTCTAATCTGCTTCAGTCATTATAAGCTGTGTATGAAGACATATATACACTGGTCTAGAAGGATTGTTTAAGATGGGACTGTGTGGAACTATAAGCCTAGCTACTTTGCTAGGCTGCAAGCCATAGAAATAAGCTAAGGTTGATATTAGCAGAGGCAAATTGTTGCAACATGATGATGCAACGAGAAGGCAGGGGCAACAGCATGGTGGGCAGCACTATGAGATCATGTGCATGGGCAGTATAATGATACATTAGAAAGGGTAGTAGCATGATGATGATGCACATTAGTTTGAGCAACATTATGATGGATAAGATCATGGAAATGGGCAGCATGATGATAATCATAGTTAGTGCAGCATGGTGCAGTATGCAATGGTTCAACTAGAGGACTAGATGCAGCATGATGATAGGTATCAGTTGAAGAAGAATGTCTTCAACTGATCTCATCATTATAGGAGATGATCTATGCTTAGATCTAGATAAGTCAAAGTGTTGAATTCTATTGTAAATGTACTATCTCTCTCTCTCTCTTTCTCTACTGAACTTTGAAGAACATAAAAGAAGAATTGATCAAGGGTTTCCCCACACATTGTGGGGTTTGTCCCTGGCTCGCACCACATCTTGTGTCCTCTTGTCTTAGCTTGTCTTCTATGATTTATATTTATGTTGTATCTACAATTTACTTTATGCTGATGTGATTGCTAATGTGGAAAAGAAATTGAAATAAATTTCTCTAGCATTGAACATACCAAAATTAACAAAAATACATTCCTTTCAGAGTGAGTCTTGATGAAATCACAACACTTGCACTCTTAACTAGTACCACTTACTCTAATCGTTTTTCTATATTCAGTTAACCCTTGTCAACTCAATCAAGTAGAGTAAGGTGAGTGGGGGAACCTTAACAAGTATGTCATAGGTATACATAAACATCCTTCTCTAAAGGTACAACCTCTTCTCTCAATAAGTCAATATCCCTCTTCCACCTCATGAAATAAATAAGTGCCTATACATAATTCTTAGAAAAAAGGCTTCCTATGCAGAAAGGTGAAGAAAGTAACTCCACCAAGGTAATGTTCAAGCTCGCTAGTAGCAACACAATGCTTCTATTCCTGAAGTGACTCTGTTGGGGTACTGTCCAGGCCTACTGGTAGTGGAGCAACACTAGAGCTGAAACTAAAACTCTAATAGTCTATATTACTTGTGCATCAATATACCCCTTATTCCCAATTGAAACAACTCAATTTACTTGGATGATAAAGAGAATGGTAGGAACTACATCTTTTACTCAAGATAGTGAAGAAGCCATGAAAATCAAAGAATCGAACAATACTCCTAGAAGAGTTAGACTCACTTTACACAAGACACGGTCCATACAGAGATTCAGATTTCTATGAATGTATCGCCAATGTTGTAGCGGCTACAACTACCCTCCAAAATTTTTCCTATGCTTCGTTTTGGAGCCTCCCTCCTAAAATCATAGTAGCTCATCTTACGTTAACACAAGTACTTGTTCTTTGATTGAGATTTATCATCTTCTTACAACTTGTTTTTTCTAACTTGCTTTACTATCTAACCCACAAGTTGATCTCTTCACTTGCTTTCAACTTGGTTCCAGGCTTGCATTAGTGAACTGTGCAATCCTTAATGGAAACCAACCTTGCTCTCAAGAATTGTATAGTCCAAGCTTGTAATGAGCCTTCAGCTCCAGAATTGTGCAGAGCTAGCTGACAGCCAACCTTAAGCTAGGAAAGTTTGGAGATCATGAGAGGCATCCAGGGCCACTCATCTCAGGAATTACAAAGAAGCTTTCCCTCAGAAGCTTCCTGATGCAAGAGCCAGTAACTTTCTTAGTTCTTCCCAAAACTTCTTAATCTCTTTGGGAATGCATGGTATATTTTTCCTAAAAAAGAAAAATAAAAAAGTGAAAAAGCATCCCTAAAAATAAGGATCTATTCTTAGCAGTCGAAGTTGCACTTGAGTTATTTTTGGAAAATGTTGCCAAGTGTTGCTTTTCCCTAGATTTTGGGTCTTCTCATCATAAACCATAAATTGACCAAATCTATTTAATGGATGCCACTAGAGCTCATTTTCACATTTGATCTTGGAGCTTCAGAATTCCTGAGGGGATCTAGGAACCTTCGACACAGTCGTCCGAGCTTTACTGGGTAAGTCTTTCTCTTCTAGTCTTTTGCTGCTTTTTCTACTGATTTTGTTTTCTTGGCTTGTGAGAGTGATTTTTTACTTGTTTTATTGAATGAAAGATGATTTTTTGATTTGTTTTAGCTTGTAGAAGTATTATTTTAATTTTTTCATTTCCTTTCCCAAGTGCCACATGCACAACCTAGTTTTTTCACTAATGGTCGTCGTTACGGTGAATCTCTCCACATGCTTCATTGTTCTTCAGTTTGATTGATTCTTGAACTTGTTTTATTTGCATGAATCATCATTCACTCATATTTGTACCCACCTTCACTTCCACTTTCAGATCTGCTCGTTTTCATGTTGCCATTGAGCATATCTGGGCTTCCTTGGCCCAGATCTAGTTCCTTCCAGGCATGCACTATGCATTTTTGTATCTCAAGGCTCTGGATTGGCTCCAGGAATTGCACAGAGGCTATTAAGGACTAGCTCCAAATGCACATTGCACACTACATCATTCTATGATCCAGTCCTGAGTCTTGGCCACTGGGATTACGCAATGCGCAATCTCACCTAGCCTAAGCCTGATTGAACTACACATTGCGCAGTTCCATTCAGTAGTACCTCCCCACTGGTAGCATGGACTGCACAATGCACATAACCAGATGGTAGTTAGTCACCTCTAAGAGACATTATTGTGAAATTCTTCCCAATAGTTGCCTAGTTTGGTTTTTGGTCTATTGTTGAAGTGATTTTGGTTTCATGCTAATATTTGCATTCCATGAGTGCCCTCTTTGTCTCCAGGTATAGAATTTGTTGAGCAACTCTCCAATAGTTACAGGTAACATATCTTACAAGAGAGTTGCATCAAAGGATACTATTGAAAGTAGCATTGAGGATGTAGTTGAGTAGGTGTCAGTGAATTTTCCAGTTTATGCAGACACTCAGTTGTTCATTGAGAAGGGCATGAAGTTAACATGGAAAGAAATCAAGGATATATTTGCAGGAGACTTCAAAGAATATCTAGAATACAGGTAGGTGTATGTCAATATCCACTGACTAATCTTACATAAGGTTGCATGTAGATACCCCACCTTCCCTTATGCATACAACATCCATTGGATTGTCTCACACACATATCGCGAGACTATGACATTGAGTAGTGCTAGTGGGATATATCTTGCTAACTTTAGGATGGAGAATTATCATCAAATGCACCACTTACCTCGACCAGTGAACCACATGGATACACTTTTTTATTCCACCCACAACTATGTAAACACCAAAGGTATTATAAAGGATTGGGTGAAATATCCATCAAAGTTTAGATCAACACCCAATCACATTTACAAGATGAAGTCACTCAGAAAGGCCTTCCAATTCTTGATCATCTTTGCATGTTGATTATACAATCAAGAGAGCATGGGGACCTTTCTGTAGAATTCGGTGGTTGTGTTGGACTAGTTGGTGAATGATGGAAAACAGATCCAACTGATCAGTTGAAAGTCCATGTGACTAACACCTGGAAACTACCCAAGGATGAGCAAGCGATATTCTACATGTCCACGTATTTACTTGATGAAATTTGTGCCCAACATTAGTTTCCTAGCATGGGTTAGACATGGACACCACAGGATCTTGTCTTCAATATTTATTGCAAGTTTCTTTCCGAGTGCAGCTACCAAGTAGTTATTGCAAGGCTAGCTGACCATTTCATTATCTTGGTGTACAAGTTGATATTTGAGAAGGATCCACCTTGCATGTCCAAAGAAGTGATGGAGGGAATACTCAACATTTCAGATTGGTATGCCTCACCCTATGGCACATTCATCAATATGTTTAGTAGAGATAAGCCTTTGCATGTTCTACCAGGTATGCCATGGATAAGTTGGTCATGCAAGAGGTCACATATCACATCTCCATGGGATTATCAGCAAGGCTGCATAGGAGGAAGAAGGCACTATGTCCTGCTCTTCCTTTGTGGATTGGATTGCATGATATTAAGAGCTTGAAAGATGCATATGTCGAAGATAAGGAGATAGCAACGTTTGAGTTCGACACCAGAGATTACAATCTATATGATCCCCATGAGATTTAAAAGAACCATTGTGTGAGGGTGTATTATCCATGGATCCATGGGGCATGTAATTGGGTAGAGGAGGGCCCTTGGAGATATTTTTATAACCACTCCAAGCTCAATGAACCAGTCAATATCACCTTATAATGGAAAGTTGCTCTACTGGAAGTAGCACCATAGGAAGCAACAACAACAGAAACAATAAGTAAAAAATTGGTGCATGACAAGGGTAAGAGGAATATTTTCAAGAACCCAAAGGTTGAGAAAAGACACTCTCATTGAGAAAGCAGATTTAGCAATGGAGGAAAAGAGGCAAGAGCGCATAAAGAGAGAAAAATGAAGGAAGAGAGAAAAGAAAAGATTGGAGGAAGCAGAAAGGAGGTTGCAAGAAATGAAGAAGAAGTTGAAAGAAGAACATGAACTAAGAAGGAGAGAGAGGTAAGATAAGTAGAAACATGAAAAAGAAGAAGGGAAAGGCATGATGACAAAGAAAACTACACCCATACAACTTGAAGAGTCAAGGCAGCTAGCAGATGAAGAAGAGGGTGACCAGATGCTGGATCAGAAGCTTGATCAATACATTGAGCAAATGGTTGAAGCAACAAACATGGAGCTGGGATAGGAGCCATAGGACCAAGATATTGACCTCATGTTGAGAGCATTTGAGGTCACCTCATAGTATCCACCACCTCCAATATCATAACTAGTCCCAAGCGAGCAAGGAAAGGTTATTCTCGTTGAGGATGATTCGGTGATTGATGTGTAGAATATGTAATTCGATGAACTACAGTAGAAGATTGTACATGCACAAAGAAATAGTTTTTCAATATGATCACAAGTCACCTACATTTATGAAGGAAAGGGTGATAGTGTCAGATGTCAGAAAGAATCCAGTTGCATGGTCGATGCCACTATGGATTTTGCAGGAGCCGCGAGCTCAAATGTCAAGTTCTTGTTAGTAGCAAATGAAAAGATGGCAAAGAACTTGCAAGAGACGAGGAAGAAAGTAGAACAATCCATAGGATCCATAATGGAAAATATGAGGAAAGTGATACTTGTTGAAGTATCAACTCTTGAGGCCACTGTGCGGAAACTCTATGATGGATTTGTCATTGTGAATAAGGCGATTTTCCATCTACTTGGTTTCCAACAACGGAGCAGAAATATTGTCCAAACTCTCAGAGACATACACATTGTTATCTCCCATGTGCAATAATGGACAATGAGATATAAAGGATCCCCTCTTCACTTTCCCAAGATGATGAAGCCACAAGCAAAGCTACACAAAGAAAAGATCTGGATGCAAATCCAGAATTATGAGCAGTTCACCCTGTCTGATAGTACCATATAGGATTCATATGCATTGTTGTTCAAGAGTTTGGATGTCATGGTGAGAATGCACATGATCCTATCAATCAATTCCCTAATCATATCGAAGTAGAATAACTAAGTCCAACTAGAGATTGATAGGTACATGGAGCAGTTAAGGCAAGAGGCTACTAGTAATGACTTACAGATGAGCATAGAAAACATGAAGAAGTACATTGGTGGTCCTATCGTAGTCAAGACCATGTTGTGCATGCTTCAAGATGAGTTGGACAAGGGTTCCAAGGCCATATACCCAAAATCTATGGAGGAAAGAGTCTTTTATCAGAAGGACAATATCAAGTAGTATGGGGACACCATAGCACAATAGCAAGCTTGGTATCAGTACGTCACTAAGAGCCATCAAGTGGATGTTGCCGAGTTTGTCTTTCTCCAAACTTTTGGGTCATAGTGTTTTGTCTTATTAGTCTATCTCTGGCCTATTTTTTCTCACATGGGTACATGTGGAAAATTTATATTATTTGTAAATATGTTGTAAGTGAAATTCCAAGTGTCATTAATGGAATGTGAACAATCACTATGTAATGTAATGAGTTGCTTGTAAAGAAATTGAAGAGTCAGGAGGGCAGTCAAAGAGTCAAAGGGAAATGAAAAGGGTCACCCCATGCTTTTTTATAAATAGAACCTAATAACTCATAGAAGAGGCTTTTGGGAGCCAAGCTTTTGGCTAGGCATAGGCTTAGAGAAGACTTGGCAGTATTGTGATGAGCCTTGGCTTCTCCACATCTTAGAGTGAGTATACTTCTTTGGAGGAGTAGGTGTTCTTGACTGTAATGTTCCACTATTGGGGCTAGTGGTTGTCAATGGTGTATGTATGCATGGAAATTTCACTTATAATAATAATAACTGAGCCAACATGCTTTCATTCATATGTTGTTATTGTAGTTGGACTATTTAGGTTTCTTTAGCAATGTATGTTGTTTAACTTCTGCATTTTCTTATGAACTACTTTGTATGCAATTTTATGAATCATGTTGAATGCGTGTTATTGGATTAACCCGTCACTTTGTTTTATGGAATATTTCGCATTGTATCTTGTGATGTCATTCGGTGCATGTGTTTCTTTCAGGCTGTGTACTATTAAAGGCTTCTAAGGGGCAAAATTTCTTTTCCCCTTCGTGTGTTAGAACCCCCATGCATCTCACTTGACATGCTACAAGGTCACACACTTGCTTCTGACCAACGTCATCATATTTACCTTTGCGTGCTACCACGATCAACACACTACATTAACACCCACTTCTAGGACTCCTACTCCAAAGGGTTTGAGGTCTAGTAGTGACTTCTTACTAGGGAGATCCCCTTAAATGTTGGCAGGTCTAGCACTGTCAATATAAATTTAGTACCCTCGCTATGGAATTTTTAAAGCACTTCCAGATGTCGATTCATTATGAAACTGGAACAAAATCCTAACTGCATTACGCAAGAACACTTCCACCCACATATTTATCCATTTCAAGAATGAAGATGGAGTCATAGGTTAGTAAAGGCCCATATTCCAAATTACTTGTTAGTTTATTGGTTTTTAAAGTCTCTCCTACCTCTGATTGAGAAGGATGTTGCCTTCTCCAAAGTATTTATTGAATACCAAGTCATTTGTCATGTCTAACACTTAGATCTCATTTATTCTTAGTTGGGTACATTTTATGACCTTATCCCTAATGCTCCTCAGACATGCAATACTCTTGTTACACAACGGTCTAGTGCTCACATCGATAGCCTTATCAATGCTTCCTCTGGGACTGTTATCAAATAGTTGAGTGAATAAACATCTCAGTTATCCATTACTGCTACCCCCGCCTCAATTGGGCCTTCTCACACTACTGCTCCTCCCTCCACTTCAATTAATTTTATGTATCCTACACAACAACCTAGAAGAAATAAAAATGCCTCTCCTTTTGAGGAACACCCACCTACTCTAAACACTGAAGCACAAAAATCCCCTACTACTGCTAATTCAATCCCACAAAAAGAGAAAATTGTGAAGTTTCCTTGCAAGATCTACTCTGAGGATCATTTAACCTATAAATTCCCTCACCTTCAAGAGTGCATTTATATCCTTGCACAAAAGACACTCCTCAGAACCATGTTGACTTGAACAACCCTTTCTCGACCCAACAGTAGCAACAACACCAAAAAATGGTAGGGAATCCACCTCTATCCTCACAAGGGGAAATGGAGGTTCCCATTCCCCTCCTCCTAGAGAAGGATCCTCTATCATTTATGCCCTTGGAGGGACAGTCATTTTACTAATGTGATCCAAAAATTATGGCATCCCTCTCTTAGACCCTTGGATACCCCATGGACGTCTTCTCTGCCTCTGCATAATGATCATCATATTGAGAGACATGTTTCCAACTTTATTATTTTCCCCACGAAAGGGTTGCTTCATCAAACTACGCATGATGAAACAATAGTAAACATAGTTCAGGACAACAGAGACCCAAGGACAAAACCAAGAAAAACACAGATAAGGAATTCCATGGTAGAGGTGGAAAAACACTTGATTAAGACAATAATGTAGGTGATCTAATAGAGACATTGTATTATACCTAATAGTAATGCACTGAACATAAGGGATGGAGTGCATTATAACGTAGTGATTTCCACTAACAAGGTGTGTTACAGGATTTTTTATTAAAAAATGTAGTCTAGTTTAAAATCAAGCGCTCAAAACAACTAGACTAGCATGCATGCAAATGACAGGAACTCAAATAGTGACAATATCATAGATCTAGTATCTAGGAACGAAAGTAAACCAAGAAACAAAACACTCTCCAATGGAGTCGCCAATTCTGTTATAGGGATAATTGCATGGATGGATAAACAAGTACCCTTTTAGGTTTTCCTGGAAACTCGAGATAGATTGAACAAGGGATCAACTACTCTAAGACATGACTCATTCAACAACATAAGAAACAAATTTAAATTGACAAGACAGTGTGAAGGATGAACCTGTTTTTCCGCATGTGTAGATCCATTGGGGTGGTCAGTGTAACCGAGAAGTGCTCCTAGCTAGCTCTAAAGGTTGGTCCTGCACATAAAGAAGAGTATATAAGTTTTTTGCATCATAACAATTTGTCAATCAAAATCATAACGAATGAACAAATAAGCATTCATAAATGAATCATTTTAGCTCAAGCTTCCAAACAATCATTAGTTAAACGTAGTAGAAATGATCATGAACAAAAATATGGAAGAAAGAACAGTCAATATATATTATTAAGAAGACAAAAGATTACAACCAAATGTCAAAGTTGTAGCAGCACCCCCTCCATCTCCAAGTTCCAAGACTTTATCTCAATGATGATCTCGACAGCATAACAATGCTCTAAATTATGATACCTTTCTTAATGTCCAAGCTCTTAATTTATACTATATAGGTAAATGGAGGCTATGAATAGAGTCAGTTTCTCTCTATTACAAATTGGGTAGAAGCTTAGGACTGGGTGATGTTTCCTCATACAAAATGCTTTGAGCCACTTTCAGGTACTTTGTTTGTATTAGAAATAGATGAAGATGAGGTTAAGGAAATCACATTCCATCATGTAATAGTTTCCTCATGTGAATGAGAGTGTCACAGTGAGTTAACTCAGGCTTTTGTGCTCATGATTGAATGAGTTTTTGGTAATGGGAGTGTTGGGTCCCTCATTTTTTGTGACTAGTTTTGGCGGAAAATGGTTATGAAAATAGGAAATGAAAGTTGGAAAAGTAAATGGTTGAATTGGTTAGAAAGTAGCATCAAGAAAGAAGAAAGCAACAAGCAAGAAAAATTAAGCAGTTACATTGGAACTCATCAAATCCACAAAAAGAAGGATCAAGTCACTAAGGTTGAAGAGATTGAGTAAATGTGGACCAAGCAAAGAAACATCTCATCAAGTTCGTTAATTTGGACCATATCATGCAAGCGCGAACAAGATCTAAGAGGCCAAAATTATATATAAATGCACATTGAAAGCTATGAAGAGAGAGATCAGAGAAGGTTCGTTATGCTACAAGAATGAAAACATGCTCTCTGCAAAACATTATGTTGTAATTTTTTCATAGTTTAAACCTGTAATGAGAGTTTGGATTGAATTTTGAAATGATCATGTAGAGTCTTTATGGATTCGTATTGTAATGTTTGAACGAGCTTGAATCTATATAGAAGGAGGTTGTTGTGGGGATCTACATGTGTGTATATATGAATGAGTATGATCGTATTGTGTGTATATATATATATAATATATATATATATAATATATATTATATTATATATTATATATATATATATATAATATATATATATATATAATATATATTATATATAGATATATGATGTAGATGTATAATGTATATGTATATGTATATGTATAAATATATATATATATATATTATATGTATAATGTATATGTATATCTATAAATACTATATCTATATATATATAATATATATATATATATTATATATATATATATATATTATATATATATATATATATAATATATATTATAAAAATATTATAATATATATACAACATGTTAAATTCACTATTATGCATTTATTTACTTTTCCACAAGAGTTATTCTGTAGATTTGCGAATGTTTTCAATTAAGGAAATGAATCTTGTCACTTCATAAAACCCCAAACATCATTTATAAGTCTTGGCACGCCTTGGGTGAGACATTTTTCCTTTGTGGAAGATTGAAAATGTTGGCGACATTTCTAGACTACCAGAAGACCTTTGTTAGCACCCTACAATAGAACCCTAGGTCATCACAATAAAACATTTCGCAAATGAATTGTTCTGTTGTCGAGACTTGAAGATTAATTGGGGTTCTTAGATTATGGTAACTAGGATCTTAGATTGATTTGGGTAATTATATTAATATGGGTTTCATATTCAATAATGGTAGAACATAATATTGAACCATTTGTTCATCAACAAACCGAATTATGATAGAAAAACCTAGATTGGGTTAGGCACGAGATACTTTTCTGGAATATTCATGTGATTAATACGAAATATTCTGGTGTAAATTCCCTATTGAATTGTATCACTGGTTGAGTAGACTACAACATAATATGGTAACTGGAAGTCCTAGGTGAATTTTCAGGACCTAGACCACAATTGATTTAACTACTTTACATCGGCTGGATAATGAAATCACTATGGTGTTTGTTAACACCCAGGTTGTTCCCTATGACTCCCAAGGGAATACGGCTGGGGTAACCACTAACCAACCTTTGGATTATAGATCCTAGCCTATCTATAATTAGAGAGGGCTCTCTCTTTAAGTTTCAGTTATGCTTTGTGAGTATTTTGGGCTAGTTTAAAGTTTCAGTTTCTTGTTTAAGACTTTGGTTGGTGAAATTTTGTTGTAAGAAGGGCATGAAGAGTGCAGAAAGATGTTAATCCATTGGGCATATGGAGTGAGAAAAGAGAGATAGTTTTGGTGCCTGTGATGGAGAAAGTTTTGCTGCAAGGCTAGATGGCTATTGTTAATATAATTTCCGATTTAGTGAGTGAAACAATGGGATATGGAGTTACCGACAGTGTGATATCAATTTGAACAACAATCTCTACTTAGTAGCATAAATGAATTACCAAATAGTGACTGTGAAATATTTAGAGCTTATTGGAGCAGTTAAGAATTCCAATTTAAACAGCTGAAGTTATGAAAAACATTTATAGTGAAGATAGATTGAGATCAGGGTGTCTCCATGGACAAGTCCTGAGCTATTCTTTTTCTTTCTTTCCTAGATTTAGAACAATATGTGAGAGCCGTGAGTTAAAAGAAATAACAGAAACATTAACAGAGATAGAGAAACACTTATTATATCAAGCCACAGCACTAGAATCCTATAGCATTCAATGGTTCCAATCACAGCATGCACCAGTAAGACTAAGTTCCTATAAACTCCAAGCTTTATTTATAACATCCTTCTGAAAGTTACAGCCGAGTTCTCATTCTTTCATAAGAGAACAACAAAACCAACAACAACCCTCTTAATGTTTGTGCGAGGGGGAATATATACAATAGGTTTTTCAAAATATCTGAATGCTGAGTCATTTAATACATTAATTATGCTCACCAACTTTACAAAATATCAGATAAGAAAGTTATTGCTACTCTGAAAGTAAGATAAATGGTCTTTAATGCTGTCAGGCCTCTTCTTGACCTTTGGAGGAGACTGAGTCGGTTGAGCGTTTCTGCTTTAATGCTGTCTGATGTGTCTTTATGCTCTGTCATGCTGTAGCTTTTCTCGGCCCTGCTAGCTGTAGTTGTCATTGTTGCTTTTGGTGGCCGAATCTTCGTGCTGAGTTGGCTCATTCCTCCTTTGGTCATAGTATATGCATCACACTTTCTGAATGTGATGACTTATATATTTAGATGACAAAATTGAGATGAAACCCCCTGCTTATAATAATAATTGTATCATTGAGGTACACCATTCCTGTGTAGGCAATTGATGCCTCAAAATTGCATCCAATGTCTCATCTGCCTCTGTGTATTTGTAAAAGTTCGGAGGCACTTCGAATAGATGGCTAATCTCATTCATAATAAAAAAAAAAATTCTCTACTCTGTCATAGAGACTTTGCCCAGATGCTGGCCCTGTTGCCTGTGAGCTGCTTGATCCTTGACTGATCTGATTGGTGGAAAATGTGTTCACCCTTTTTGCATAGACCTCATGTGATAGTAGTTTTCCTATACTGTTAAGCAAGCTGGGAAGACCTCTGCCCTGTAGTGCTGCAAATTTGTCCATGAAACTATTTACCTCTGTTTGCATGTCCTGGCTTCTTCTATCCAATGTCTGCACCTGACCTTTTTAGTGTGAGGACCCTCTTTATTAGCTGGATAGTCTCTATCCTGTTGGATATCCCAATTGCTGCCAGCTGAGGTCCTGTCCGGTTATTGAGCACATTGATCATTCTGCTGGCTATCTTAGGCATACTGCCTAGAGATGCCCTTTCTCTATGCACTTCCCTTTGTGCTTTGTCTATGAGCTCCATTTGCTGATGAATAGTTTCAATGTATTGCCATTGGTCTGTTATTGATTGGCCAATGTGGGTCCACAAAACTGTTCTGATCTCAGCCACCACTTTGTCAAGGGTGAGCTCTTTCTCCAGCTCTTTTATCCTTTCCTTGAGAGTTTTTATTTCTCTCCCTTTCTCAGCCACATTCTGCTTTGATTTATCATACTTCTCATTTAGCTTGGCCAACTCATCCTTGGCTCCATTCAGGTCTGTCATCTGGGCTTCTAGGGCCTGGACCTCATTCAACAATTTCTGCATGTGGAGGCTCGGAGCCTGCTCTGTAGATGGTGCTGGTGTTGCTGTTGATGTTGATGGTGCTGGTGTTGCTGTTGATGTTGATGGTGGTGCTGCTGCTGCTTCTATGGGAGGAGGAGTGGTCTTTGGAGGCTCCTCAAGGTTGATAACCTCTGAAGGGGGCTGAGAAGTCTGGCCTCCCTCTTTCTGCTGCAGGGCTGCCTGCAGTGCAGCCTCTGTATCTTCCAGCCTCCCTTCTGTCTGCACTAGTTGCTTGTGTAGTGCTACCAGCAATGTAGCTATCTCTTGTTCTTGCTTTTGCTAAGCAACCTCATCTGTTTGGGGGTGAATGGTTGCTAGGAGCTTTACCTTCTTTCTCAGGGCTGCAAGGTCTGCATCTCTTATTTTTAGTAGCGTTTGTATGGCCTTTGGATCCTTGGGGTCATGCCAAAGCTCTATAATTATATCTTCCAAAGACTTGATCTTGTTGTCTTTGGCCAGGGAGGATGCTTTCTCCAACTCCAGTTGGGCATCTGTATTGTTTAGGCTGTTTTCCAGCCTTTTTGCCAACATTGCTTTGTCTGCCAATGTCGCATAGACCATTTCACCCGTTTGTTTATGTAGTTCTATTTGGTCCATAGGGTGAATGTCTTTTGCAAGAACCTCCAGGTTGGTTCTTATGTAGTCTGCAGCTGACTGTGGCTGCAGCGTGGTGGGCATGAAATGACTCATGGTCATTTTTCCTTCTGATATGTCATAGGCTGACATAAGCCTCTGTTGATTTGTAGGGGCCATCTTTAGCAACTGGTTGTAGATTTGGAGCCTGAGTGGCTCATTTCTTCTCTTGATATCAATAAACTATTGCTTGATGCTTACCTTTGCTCTTTTTTGATGACTTGAGGAGCTGACCTCTCCTCCAAGATTTCTCTCTTGTTCCTGCTGAAAGGAACTAGCAGATACCTCCATACTTGGTGGGCCCATTATCACTGATTGCCCCATAGGCATTTCTTCCTCAGAGAGGGGATTTAATCTCTGCCTTTTCTCCCCTTGATTTGTGGATGTGGTAAGGGGAGTCTCTTGCTCTCTGTCCCTCTTCTTTCCTTTTTCCACCTTTTGTGGAGTTTGGAGCACTGAGGTCTCCATTGTCTTCTCTTGCCAAGAGGGCATGTCCTCTTGAGCCTGTCGCTCAGTAGGTGCTGGGGCTTTAGCCATTTGTTCTTGCTGCATAGGCTGCCCCTCTTCTTGAGGTTCTTCTTGCTGTTCTTGTTGCTGTTCGACCTCCTTTTCTACTTGTTGATCTATTTGTTTCTTTGTTGTAGGAGGTGGCTGTTCCTGCTCCACCTGCTTGCCCTTATCTTTATTTGTTTCCTATTGGGAAAACTTGGCTACTTGCTGCTGGGGTGTGGAAGATGAGGCAGCTGCTCCAATTTGCCTTTGACAGGAGGAAAAAACCTTCCCACAATGTTCCAAGTCAGCCTCTTTCTCAAGATTGCTTGTTTCTCTTCTTAGCATTTCTTCTTTACCAATTGGCTCTTCTAAGGTGCCTTCTTTCCAGCTTAAGGCATTGGCATACTTCTCAATGTGAGGCAGTTTCACATGAATATAGCCACCCAATTTGTATTTTATTCTCCTAAGGGAAATGAAGTGATTAGGGTCATAAGGCACCCACTTGAAACTGGTTTGACGTCTGAGGGTCTCTAGAATCCTATCAGCTTCCTTCCATCCTTCCTCCTTATTATTGTACAAAAAGGGACCCAACCGATTCCTCACCTTTAGTTGCACCTTCTTGCTTTTACTTTGGAAATGGACAAAGTCTACATTTCCAAACTGCCTGAAGTACTCTAGGGCAAAGAGTCTCATGGGGACGTATCTTGGCAGCCTATAGGGATTCAGCTCACAGCCATATACTCTAATTACTATATGGTGTTGGTAGAAGTACCAATCACCAATGTTGTAGGCCTTTGAGAGTTGAAGAATTATCTGCATTTCCTCTGTCAATCTGGGGGGAGGGGCACCCAACAGCAAGGTCATAGCTGGATGAATGAACAAATCAATAAATTCAGAGTAGGTGTAAGGTGAATAAGGCAGAAGATGGAAAATTGAAGACCAAAATACAACCGACCTTGGGCTTCCCTGGGCATCTAGCTTTTTTAGAGGGACAGGGAAGGCATCAGGCTGATAGAACAAGAATAAATGGTATATGTACCTGGTGTATTTAAACACCTTTTCCCTCTCCAGATTCATTAATTGCTCATGAATCTTATTAGCAATAAAAGTGGCAAAATCATAATGTACAGCAGGAGGCATCCCTGGGGAGAAAATGGACAGCATTGCCATAATGGTTTCATCCACATCCTCATATGTCCCATAACCCAGGATGTAACTGATCAAATCTACCATCATTTTGCCCAGCTCATTAAGATATGGATATGCTATGGGAAGGGCAGTGGTCATAGATTGATATTGAGGCTGAATAAACAATTGATTAATCCTGGCAATCTGATCGCTGGACAACTTGCCCCCTTTCGTTATCAAATCACGGATGGAGAGAGGAGTTAGGGGTTTTGTGGTGTGAAAGTGGAGCATTCCATTGATGGCCTCAGGGGTGATATGGAACAATACTGAGCCTGAGGGGCTGAGGACGGCTCTCTGATAAGGGTCATAGCTCGACATGCATTGTTTTATCAAGTTTGGGAGGACATTGACTTGAGGGAGGTTGTAAATGGGTATGTGGGAATCCAAAATTCCTAAGGTGTTAGCCCCACTGAGATATTGGGCCTTTAATTCATTCATCAGGTGAATATTGAACTTGGCTGTCATGGGCATGGAGTCTAACATCTGGTAATCTTTATCACCTAGGGCTTTCCACTCTAGCTCTCTGTGTGGGGCATTCAGAGGTTGAACATTTAGGACTATTGGTGTCTCCATGGCTAAGCAGTAGTTATGACTTGGTGCTGAACTGGTTTTAGCAGGCAGGAGACCACAGAGGGCTAGTTTCGCAGAAGTAAAGCCAATTGTAAGGGTAAATGAGGCAATTGTGGTGACAATGGTGCAGAATGCTCAACAAGTGTTAATTTGAGGGGTTGCAGGAGCTGGCAACTTTGTTTTCCTTGTGAATTATGCCTTTTAGGTTTACAGTCCACGAATGCGCGGATAGAGTGGGAATTAGGGGAAGGGTGACTGTATATGGGTTCAGCAGGTGAAATTCGACCCTACACCTGTGAGGAATGCTTTTTTTCTGGGGATTTGCTGGTAAAAACAGGTTGTCTTACTCTTATAAATTTAGTTCCGGAGAAATATGGACATAACTTAGCTCTGAAGGGATGCTCTGGGTAAATACCTAGTGAATTGTCGGCAATGGTGACAAATACAGGTGGGTTGTAGGCGGTAGCGTTCTTCAGGTTGATTTTAGTAGGTTGGCGGCCGATGGACGTAATTTTCATGCAGAGGAGAGCAATAGTTCTTTCAGCGAAAATGAGAAAAAACGCGAAAATCGGCTAAAATATGGACTTTTGGGTTATTGGCGTGCTTTTTGGATGACGTTAGCATGACGTCATCAGGTGGGGTCAGGGTGGGGTGATGTTAGCATGACGTCACCGGGTGACGTGGCAGTCTGTGAGTGGTCCACGGGGATTGCACAGGTGGCGGCCACGTAGGAACTTTGGCGGTCGGGGGTGCTGACAGGGCGCCAAGTGGAAGTGACGTGGGCGGGCGTGGCACTGGCGTGGTAAGCGGGTTTTCTCGGACCGCCCTCTATATGGTCGCGGTATTGTCAGAGGGCGCTCTGAGAGAGTCTGCGGTGTGACGCGTGGCAGAGGCTTGACGTCACCCTCTGACAGTTTTTCGGAAGGTATCTTTCAGTCGCGGATGCCCGTCCGATATCATGTGGACCGTCGGATGGGAGGGCCCAGATCTGACGGTCGACGGATTGATAAGATGCACAGGTAATACGGACTGCGGGGAGGATAAAATATTATTTTTTTCTGAAATTCGCGCCTGGCGGAAACTTTGGGAAAAGTGGGTTTTCCGGGTTTTTTTAGCATTACGGGTTAAATGGGTTTTTACAAAGGTTTATTAACAAAGTGGGTTTAAGGCTATTAATCCGAGCAAATCTCGGATTAATCCCTAGGATTAATTCTTTTGCGCTCTTTGGGTTGCGCTCAAATGTTTTAGCGCTCGAAGAACTTCAAAGTCATACGTAGAGCTATAATGCTCGAGGAAGGGGATACATAGATTTGTTGGGTTTTTGCCAAGTTTTACATAGTAATAGGGGGAATAGGGGGTATAAGGAATTACATAATGATAGGTTAGTAGTTAATATGGATGAAAAAGGGGTGGATGAGGGAGGTAGAATACTAAGTTCTTTATATGAAATTAACTTAGTTTTGGGGAAGTAGATCAAAATGAAAAGAATTTTGCACAAGAAATGTGGCTATTAAAGAAACTAGAACCAACAAAGTACTTTGATTTTCATTGTGTACATGGTGGTATATGGATGTTAGTCATAAATGTGATAGGGGGTGATTTGGAAGTCAGACATGCTCCATTAGGTTTCTGCAAGACTGCTGCAAATAGGCCATTTGTACTAGCCCCATGTTTTCACCTTTGCTTTAGGCCAGTGAAATGCCATGAACTAAACTTTCTGCAACCCCCTCTACCTACCCACTCTATTGCCTAGCATTTTTTGTTACTCTAAGGAGGGTGCACTTAGATTTGCAAACCCTTTTGTGCCTTTTCTTTTCCCTTTGGCTTTCTTTTGATTTTCTATCTAAAGCTACCCTTATTGCTTTCAAGGCCCCAGATTAAACAGTTGGGAACCTTTCTTTCTCTACCTATCTACTTTACCTGCCAAGATTGAGCTATTTGGACAGGTTTATTTCTCTAATCTATAACAAAAATTGAAACATGGCATGACCCAGCTTAGGTTGTTGGATCACCCATCCAGAAATAGGGCAGCACCAACCAAAACAAGTATGTTTTTCCACAAGAATATGAGATCTTGGTATCACCAAAGTAGATCATATTGGCACTTCCCTTGCCAATCATGAAAAATGAAACCTATTGGTATAGGTAGCTAACAGTGGCTCCACTTGGAGATGGCTTTTCTTTGAAAGACCAAGAACAGCAGGTTAAAATGCCTTGGCCCTTGACTGCTCCTACCAAAACTTGAAAACTTTCTCTTTGCACTTCAAAACTGGAGGCTATCACCTATGTGGAATATCTAGAATATAAAGCCTTTTTTCTGCTTATTTACAACAATCTTTTGAACTGAACTATTAGTATGCTGAAAGAAAAGAAATACAACTGATTATGTACAGGAGAAAAGACCCTGCTATATGTATGGAAAATAGTCAAAATAATGCTTCAACATCCTGCCATTGACAAGACCTTCATTTAAGTCAGTTTCATCCAGATTTTTTAGGAAGTAGGTGTTGTTTCCTTGGACTGCTTGGATAATAAATGGTCCTCTCCAAAGAGAATCAAATTTTCCATGTTTCCCTTTATCTTCCCTTCTTGAGTCCCACTTGAGGACTTTGTCACCTACGCTGAAATCTCCAGCCTTAGTCCTTCTATCAAAAGCTTTCTTTAACTTTTCTTGGAGAACTTGTACTCTGCTATAAACTTGGTCTCTGGTTTGCTACAAACATATTATCTGGTTGACCCTTCTTTGCATGTCATTGGGCTCAGCTTGACTTTCTTGAAGCAGTTTCATAACAGGAACCCCTAGTGATGAAGGAAATTTGGCTTCTAATCCATAGACTAACTCATATGGGCTAACACCATTGGTTGTTAGTCTATCTGCCCATAAGGCATTCACAAGTTTCTTATGCCAATTCTTCTTATTTTCTTCCAACACCTTCTTGATGATGTTTATCAGACTTTTATTTGATGATTCAGCTAGGCCATTTCCTTGAGGGTAGTATGCGGTGGAATGACCCAAAGTAATATAAAATTTGTGGCAGAAATTCACCATTTTCTTGGATCTGAAAGCAGCAGAGTTGTCTGTTATTATCTTGTTGGGACAACCAAATCTAGACAATATGTTGTTCTCCAAAAACTGAATGATTACTGAATCATTTGTCTGTCTACATGGGATGGCTTCAATCCATTTGGTGAAGTAGTCCGTGGCTGTGAGGATCCATCTGTGCTGGCCTGAGGATGAGGGATGAATTTCCCCAATGAAATCCAAACCCCATTGCTGAAAAGGTCTTTCTGTTGCAATAGGCCTCAAAGGGAGTGGTAGTAACTTTCTCTTCCCCTCAAATATTTGACACTTATGGCATGACGTGGTGAAATTTTTGACATCAGGGAACAAAGTGGGCCAATAATAACCAGCCCTTAGTATTTTATCCATAGTGGACTTCCAATACAAATGTCCACCACAATCACCTGCATGAAATTCTTTTATGACATTGTTAGCCTGATCTTCAATTAAGCAGTTTATCAATATACCCTCATGGTTTTTCCAAAGAAAATTTCCCTCTATTACACAAAATATTGAGGCTTTCATTTTTAAGAACCTACATTTGGTCCTGTACAATCCTAAGGGAGCACACAGGTTTTGCAATATATAACAGATATCAAAATACCACAGAGATTGTTCAAAGGCTACATTGATCTTTGGAGTCGCCAGCTCCGATTCACTGTCCAGTTGGTTGATGTCCAAGGCTTGGAAGTTTGTTTCAGACATTAATTTAGCCAAACCTTGCCCTTTTATCAATTTTGTAGGTTTTATTTCAATGTCAAATTCTAAAATGTTGGCAATCCATTTTCCTCTTTTGCCCTCTAAGTTCTCTTGAGTAAGTATGTCTTTCACAATGGGACTTGGTACATAAGCTATAACATGGGAGTATAGGATATAAATTCTAAAGTCTTTGATGGCTTTGACCAAGGAATATGCTTGCTTTTCCATGATCTGATATTTTAGGGGTGCATCTCTGAGAGCTCTACTAAAGAATGCAATAGGTCTCTCATTTCCTTGGTCATCTTTCTGTAATAGGACAACAGCAATAGTATGTTGGGAAGCAAAAGAGAAGATGATAAACGCTTTGTCAAATTGAGGATTTGTTAAGACTGGAGTTTGTGTAAGGGCCAACTTTATTCCTTCAAAATCTTGATTTGCTTATACTGTCCATTTCACCTTTGAATCCTTTTTCAGCATGTTATTCAGTAATCTGCTTAGTTCTGCCAAATTTGGGATGAATCTCCTGAGGAAGTTGATCTTTCCCAGGAATGCTTGTAATTCTTTGATGTTTCTTGGGTGAGGAATTTGCAAGATGGCCTGTATTCTGTCTGGGTCAATCCTAATGCCATCCTTTGAAATGATATGACCTAACAACTTACCCTCTTCCAAACCAAACAGGGATTTCTTGGGATTTAAGGAAATTCCATATTTCCTGCAAGTTGTGAATATCTGCCTCAGATGTTTCAAATGTTCCTGGTCAGATTTTGAGAAAGGTGTGAGGTCATCTAAGTAGATGACAAGGAAATCATGGATTTCTTTGGAAAAGGCAATATCCATTGCCCTTTGAAAGGTAGCTCCTGCGTTTTTCAACCCAAAAGGCATTTTGACATATTTGAAGGTTCCCCATGGGGTTGTA
>APFE031213067.1:0-12614 GCA_000404065.3 Pinus taeda | reverse complement strand
AAAGTTTCCTTTTACTTGTTGGATGATTAGGTCTGAGTCTCCTAGGATTGAAACTTTTATGGCCTGTAAGGATTTTACTAGTTTAAGGCCTAGTAAGAGAGCTTCATATTCAGCCATATTGTTGGTGCACCTGAAGTTTAACCTATAGACTCAGCCCTCTGCATGATTGTTTTGTTTGTTATGTATCCAAACCCCTGCCCCTACCCCAAATTTGTTGACTGAACCATCGAATTCAAGAAACCAGAGGACTTCTTGATTTGGGGAAGGATTGTCAACTGTTGTGGGATTTGGCATCGACAATTTGAGATCTTCGCTTACATTTGGTTTGTCTCTTTGAACATTTTTGTTTGTTGACTTCTCAACCAATATTTCTAGATCAGGAGTTTCTTCACTTGTATGCTGATCTTGTTTGATTGTCTGGATATGTTCATCATTTGTGGGACCTGTATTGTCATTGAAGAGAATATAGGAGTCTATGTCAGAATGAACAGCATATATGGGAAAGTTTTGAGGCTTGTCTTCACTACTAACCATGTATTTCATAAGTGACTCTCTATATAGCCTCTTGGGTTGACCAAAGACTGAGATGGTGGCATATGACATGTCTAATTGTAGGGAACCTTGGAGTTTAGCCCCCCATGATCTTGATAACAACATTCCATATTTGGGTGGGATATCAGCAACTACAACATCCATTAGGATTGTTTTATTTGGGTATTGGACCAGTGACACACAAAGATCTTTTATTAAGCCTAAACATTTAACTTGGCTGGAGTCAAATGAAAATAGGTCCTTATAAGGTCTTGTGATGTCTAGGTTGAGTTTCTCCATTACTGATTTAGGCATAAGATTGTGAGAGGCACCTGAATCAAACATTGCATTATGTAGTATCTTATCATGAATATGCAAGCTGACATAGAAAGGTAAGATCCATGTAACTGCTGTCTTTCCATCAACCTCTGGGCCGAAAAGCAATTCTGGGGTATCATTTAACACATTGACATTATCTTTATTACGAGTTAGTTGAAGAGATTTCTTGATTTGTTGTTTGTAGATGTCATGCTTGGCTAATTCTGAAAGAGGAATAGCTATCTTCAATTTACCAATTTCAACTTCTAGGTCAAATGGTCTTTCAGTTTGGATCTTGGTATTGTGGGTGACAATCTTTTCCTTGTTTATTGAGTTTTCCTCTTGACTCCTGTCTTGATCATGAGACTTATCCTTTTTACTCATCTCTTGAGGAGTAGTATTTGGATTAGGCTGCAAAGGTGGTGCAGCCATTGGCTTTTGTTTTGAGGGGGATAGTTCAGTTATTTCTTCAACGGTTCTTTCATTTGTAATTGAATCAGTTTTGTCCCGTGGTTGTGTAACTATGGCTTTTTTAGGCTGCAGGCTATCTTTTGCTTTTTCAAGCTGTGTTACATTTACAGTTCTGCTTCTTAGCTTGTATTGCTTGTGAACTTCATAAACAACTGTGTCATAACCTTGTTTAAAGTCAAATGACTCACCTGACTTGGTTTGAAACCGCTTAATGTCATCCTCCTTGTGATCTTCATGACTTAGAAAAACTTGATGCTCATCATTTAGGCCCATTAGGTTAATGTGGGTGTCATCTACTTGCTCATTTGAAGTGGATGTCTCAGTATAGTTTTCCTGGAAGGGAGGTCTAATCTCTGGATCAGAACTGGTCTTGCCAACGTTTGGGTTTTGATTTCTCCTGAAATTTGGATTCTTGATAGGGTTATTTTGTGGTGCTTCCCATGATGACTTTCTCTCAACTTATTCCACTCTGTCACCCAACCTCTTCATTCCAGTGAGTATTGCATCCAGTTTCTGGTCAAAGGCTGAGGGTTCTTCTTTGAAGGTGTTTCTCTTTTCCAATCTTGCCCTGTTCCTCTTGGCAATTAGGTTAGCCTCAACTGTGACAACAACTTTTTGTGCATCCTCAAGGGTTTCAGGGGCTCTTTCCTTCAACTGATATGCCATATCAGGGTCAAAACCATCAGGAAATTTGTACAATGCTAAATCAGGGGGAGGTCTCAAATTCTGCGGTATTGCGTTGTATACATTGTTGAATCTTGCACAATACTCTAAAACGATCTCCTGAGGACCCTGCTTGATTGTATCATATTCACCCAGTATGTGCAAGGGATCTTTCTCCTTTTCCCATATATTAGTAAAGGCATGGTAAGGCTCATCAGGAGTTGTTATGGTATTTGCAGTGAGTGACCTAAACCAGGTTCTTACATCCCTGGTCAGGATCTGAACAAAAATTCTCATTCTTACACTGTCATCATCAATTTCATAGTTCTCAAAATGATCTTGCATCCTTCTGGCATGTTGGATGGCTGTGAAAGGGCCATTGGAGTCAAAGTATGAGATTTTGGACTGGTAGTCATGAGGGAGGGCTGCAGCATTAGCAGGTAACTGCAGGGGTGCATATCTATTGGCCATATTTGCAGGGTTTATAGGGTTGATAGGGATAACCGGGACAACAGGAACTGTTGGGACAATAGGGGTAATAGGTATGGCAGAGACTACAGTGTTGGTCAAGGGAACATGTGAAGTGGATGAAGGTGTGAAAGGAGGGCTTTGAGATGTAGATAGTGAACTAGGGGAACCAGGGATGGACCGGAATAGAACCTTGATTGGAGTGAGTACGGGGTTAAGGTAGACTGTCTCAGGGCTCAAGTCAGAAGGATTTTCCTGTTTTTGCTACTTCCTAATGTTTTTCGAGATTGTGTTAGGATTTTCAAAAACAGTCGGTGGGTTAGGGTCAGGATTAGACCTTGTATACCATTGATTCTTCTTGGGAGCCAACTTCTGAATTGTTTTTTGATTATATTTAGAATTTTCTTGTATGTGCAAGGGCTAGACAAGATTTTGGAATGGCTGTGTATGTTTTAAAGCTAGCATGAAGATAGACTGAAGCAGCTTTTATGTAAACTTGTTTAATGTAAAACAGAAATAGTTTTGAAGGCTTACTGGCTGACATTCAGGCTTCACCTGCAGCTTTAGGAAATATATAGTAATTGGAAAATCCTGAGGTTGTCCCCAGTGGAGTCGCCATTTATGTTAACACCCAGGTTGTTCCCTATGACTCCCAAGGGAATACGGCCGGGGTAACCACTAACCAACCTTTGGATTATAGATCCTAGCCTATCTATAATCAGAGAGGGCTCTCTCTTTAAGTTTCAGCTATGCTTTGTGAGTATTTTGGGCTAGTTTAAAGTTTCAGTTTCCTGTTTAAGACTTTGGTTGGTGAAATTTTGTTGTAAGAAGGGCATGAAGAGTGCAGAAAGATGCTAATCCATTGGGCATATGGAGTTAGAAAAGAGAGATAGTTCTGGTGCCTGTGATGGAGAAAGTTTTGCTGCAAGGCTAGATGGCTATTGTTAATATAATTTCCGATTTAGTGAGTGAAACAATGGGATATGGAGTTACCGACAGTGTGATATCAATTTGAACAACAATCTCTACTTAGTAGCATAAATGAATTACCAAATAGTGACTATGAAATATTCAGAGCTTATTGGAGCAGTTAAGAATTCCAATTTAAACAGCTGAAGTTATGAAAAAGATTTATAGTGAAGATAGATTGAGATCAAGGTGTCTCCATGGACAAATCCTAAGCTATTCTTTTTCTTTCTTTCCTAGATTTAGAACAATATGTGAGAGCCGTGAGTTAAAAGAAATAACAGAAACATTAACAGAGATAGAGAAACACTTATTATATCAAGCCACAGCACTAGAATCCTGTAGCATTCAATGGTTCCAATCACAGCATGCACCAGTAAGACTCAGTTCCTGTAAACTCCAAGCTTTATTTATAACATCTTTCTAAAAGTTACAGCCGAGTTCTCATTCTTTCATAAGAGAACAACAAAACCAACAACAACCCTCTTAAAGTTTGTGCGAGGGGGAATATATACAATAGGTTTTTCAAAATATCTGAATGTTGAGTCATTTAATACATTAATTATGCTCACCAACTTTACAAAATATCAGATAAGAGAGTTATTGCTACTCTGAATGTAAGATAAATGGTCTTTAATGCTGTCAGGCCTCTTCTTGACCTTTGGAGGAGACTGAGTCGGTTGAGCGTTTCTGCTTTAATGCTGTCTGATGTGTCTTTATGCTCTGTCATGCTGTAGCTTTTCTCAGCCCTGCTAGCTGTAGCTGTCATTGTTGCTTTTGGTGGCCAAATCTTCCTGCTGAGTTGGCTCATTCCACCTTTGGTCATAGTATATGCATCACACTTTCTGAATGTGATGACTTATATATTTAGATGACAAAACTAAGATGAAACCCCCTGCTTATAATAATAATTGTATCATTGAGTTCCACCATTCCTGTGTAGGCAATTAATGCCTCAAAATTGCATCCAATGTCTCATCTGCCTCTGTGTATTTGTAAAAGTTCGGAGGCACTTCAAATAGATGGCTAATCTCATTCATAATAAAAAACAAATTCTCTACTCTGTCATAGAAACTTTGCCCAGATGCTGGCCCTGTTGCCTGTGAGCTGCTTGATCCTTGACTAATCTGATTGGTGGCAAATGTGTTCACCCTTTTTGCATAGACCTCATGTGATAGCAGTTTTCCTGTACTGTTAAGAAAGCTAGGAAGACCTCTGCCCTGTAGTGCTGCAAATTTGTCCATGAACCTATTTACCTCTGTTTGCATGTCCTGGATTCTTCTATCCAATGTCTGCACCAGGATTTTTAGTGTGAGGACCCTCTTTATTAGCTGGATAGTCTCTGTCCTATTGGATATCCCAATTGCTGCCAGCTGAAGACCTGTCCGGTTATTGAGCACATTGATCATTCTGCTGGCTATCTCAGGCATACTGCTTAGAGATGCCCTTGCTCTATGCACTTCCCCTTGTGCTTTGCCTATGAGCTCCATTTGCTCATGAATAGTTTCAATGTATTGCCATTGGTCTGTTATTGATTGGCCAATGTGGGTCCACAAAACTGTTCTGATCTCAGCCACCACTTTGTCAAGGGTGAGCTCTTTCTCCAGCTCTTTTATCCTTTCCTTGAGAGTTTTTATTTCTCTCCCTTTCTCAGCCACATTCTGCTTTGATTTATCATACTTCTCATTCAGCTTGGCCAACTCATCCTTGGCTCCATTCAGTTCTGTCATCTGGGCTTCTAGGGCCTGAACCTCATTCAACAATTTCTGCATGTCGAGGCTCGGAGCCTGCTCTGTAGATGGTGCTGGTGTTGCTGTTGATGTTGATGGTGCTGCTGCTGCTACTTCTGTGGGAGGAGGAGTGGTCTTTGGAGGCTCCTCAAGGTTAATAACCTTTGGAGGGGGCTGAGAAGTCTGGCCTCCCTCTTTCTGCTGCAGGGCTACCTGCAGTGCAGCCTCTGTATCTTCCAGCCTCCCTTCTATCTTCACTAGTTGCTTGTGCAGTGCTACCAGCAATGTAGCTATCTCTTGTTCTTGCTTCTGCTAAGCAACCTCATCTATTTGGGGGTGAATGGTTGCTGGGAGCTTTACCTTCTTTCTCAGGGCTGCAAGGTTTGCATCTCTTATTTTTAGCAGCGTTTGTATGGCCTTTGGATCCTTGGGGTCATGCCGAAGCTCTATAATTATATCTTCCAAAGACTTGATCCTGTTGTCTTTGGCCAGGGAGGATGCTTTCTCCAACTCCAGTTGGGAAGCTGTATTGTTTAGGCTGTTTTCCAGCCTTTTTGCCAACATTGCTTTGTCTACCAATGTTGCATAGACCATTTCACCCATTTGCTTATGAAGTTCTATTTGGTCCATAGGGTGAATGTCTTTTGCAAGAACCTCCAGGTTGGTTCTTATGTAGTCTGCAGCTGACTGTGGCTGCAGCGTGGTGGGCATGAAATGACTCATGGTCATTTTTCCTTCTGATATGTCATAGGCTAACATAAGCCTCTGTTGATTTGTAGGGGCCATCTTTAGCAACTGGTTGTAGATTTGGAGCCTGAGTGGCTCATTTCTTCTCTTGATATCAGTAAACTGTTGCTTGATGCTTACCTCTGCTCTTTTTTGATGACTTGAGGATCTGACCTCTCCTCCAAGATTTCTCTCTTGTTCCTACTGAAAGGAACTAGCAGATACCTCCATACTTGGTGGGCCCATTATCACTGATTGCCCCATAGGCATTTCTTCCTCAGAGAGGGGATTTAATCTCTGCCTTTTCTCCCCTTGATTTGTGGACGTGGTAAGGGGAGTCTCCTGCTCTCTGTCCCTCGTCTTTCCTTTTTCCACCTTTTGTGGAGTTTGGAGCACTGAGGTCTCTACTGTTTTCTCTTGCCCAGAAGGCCTATTCTCTTGAGCCTGTTGCTCAGTAGGTGCTGGGGCTTCAGCCATTTGTTCTTGCTGCATAGGCTACCCCTCTTCTTGAGGTTCTGCTTGCTGTTCGTCCTCCTTTTCTACTTGCTGCTCTGTTTGTTGCTCTGTTGTAGGAGATGGCTGTTCCTGCTCCACCTGCTTGCCCTTATCTTTATTTGTTTCCTGTTGGGAAATTTCGGCTACTTGCTGCTGGGCTATGGAAGATGAGGCAGCTGCTCCAATTTGCCTTTGACAGGAGGAAAAAACCTGCCCACAATGTTCCAAGTTAGCCTCTTTCTCAAGATTGCTTGTTTCTCTTCTTAGCATTTCTTCTTTACCAATTGGCTCTTCTAAGGTGCCTTCTTTCCAGCTTAGGGCATTGGCATACTTCTCAATATGAGGTAGTTTCACATGAACATAGCCACCCAATTTGTATTTTATTCTCCTAAGGGAAATGAAGTGATTACGGTCATAAGGCACCCACTTGAAACTGGTTTGAAGTCTGAGGGTCTCTAGAGTCCTATCAGTTTCCTTCCACCCTTCCTCCTTCTTATTGTACAAAAAGGGGCCCAGCTGATTCCTCACCTTTAGTTGCACCTTCTTGCTTTTAATTTGGAAATGGACAAAGTCTGCATTTCCAAACTGCCTGAAGTACTCTAGGGCAAAGAGTCTCATAGGGACATATCTCGGCAGCCTATAGGGATTCATCTCACAGCCATATACTCTAATTACTGTATGGTGTTGGTAGAAGTACCAATCACCAATGCTGTAGGCCTTTGAGAGTTGAAGAATTCTCTATTTCCTCTGTCAATCTGGGGGGAGGGGCACCCAACAGCAAGGTCATAGCTGGATGAATGAACAGATCAATAAATTCACAGTAGGTGTAAGGTGAATAAGGCAGAAGATGGCAAATTGAAGACCAAAACACAACCGACCTTGGGCTTCCCTGGGCATCTAGCTTTTTGAGAAGGACAGGGAAGGCATCAGGCTGATAGAATAAGAATAAATGGTATATGTACCTGGTGTATTTAAACACCTTTTCCCTCTCCAGATTCATTAATTGCTCATGAATCTTATTAGCAATAAAAGTGGCAAAATCATAATGTACAGCAGGAGGCATCCCTGGGGAGAAAATGGACAACATTGCCATAATGGTTTCATCCACATCCTCATATGTCCCATAACCCAGGATGTAACTGATCAAGTCTACCATCATTTTTCCTAGCTCATTAAGATATGGATATGCTATGGGAAGGGCAGTGGTCATAGATTGATATTGAGGCTGAATAAACAATTGATTAACCCTGGCAATCTGATCACTGGACAACTTGCTCCCTTTGGTTATCAAATCATGGATTGAGAGAGGAGTTAGGGGTTTTGTGGTGTGAAAGTGGAGCATTTCATTGATGGCCTCAGGGGTGATATGGAACAATACTCAGCCTGAGGGGCTAAGGGCAGCTCTCTGATAGGGGTCATAGCTCGACATGCATTGTTTTATCAAGTCTGGGAGGACATTGACTTGAGGGAGGTTGTAAATGGGTATGTGGGAATCCCAAATTCCTAAGGTGTCAGCCCCACTGAGATATTGGGCCCTTAATTCATTCATCAGGTGAATATTGAACTTGGCTGTCATGGGCATGGAGTCTAACATCTGGTAATCTTTATCACCTAGGGCTTTCCACTCTAGCTCTCTATGTGGGGCATTCAGAGGTTGAACATTCAGGACTATTGGTGTCTCCATGGCTAAGCAGTAGTTATGACTCAGTGTTGAACTAGTTTTAGCGGTCAGGAGACCACAGAGGGCTGATTTTGCAGAAGTAAAGCCAATTGTAAGGGTAAATTAGGAAACTCTGGTGACAATGGTGCAGAATGCTCAACAAGAGTTAATTGAGGGATTGTAAGAGCTGGCAACTTTGTTTTCCTTGTGAATTATGCCTTTTAGGTTTACAGTCCACGAATGCGCAGACAGAGTGGGAATTTGGGGAAGGGTGACTGTATATGGGTTCAGCAGGTGAAATTTAACCCTGCACCTATGAGGAATGCTTGTTTTTCGGGGGATTTGCTGGTAAAAACAGGTTGTCTTACTCTTGTAAATTTAGTTCCGGAGAAATATGGACATAACTTAGCTCTGAAGGGATGCTCTGGGTAAATACCTGGTGAATTGCCGGCAATGGTGAAAAATACAGGAGGGTTGTAGGCGGCAGCGTTCTTTAGGTCGATTTCAGCAGGTTGGCGGCAGATGGACGTAATTTTCATGCAGAGGAGAGAAATAGTTCTTTTCAGCGAAAATGAGAAAAAACGCGAAAATCGGCTAAAATATGGACTTTTGGGTTATTGGCGCGCTTTTTGGATGACGTAAGCATGACGTCATCAGGTGGGGTCAAGGTCGGGTGACGTCAGCATGACATCACCGGGTGACGTGGCAGTCTGTGAGTGGTCCACGGGGATTGCACAGGTGGCGGACACGTAGGAGCTCTGGCGGTCGGGGGTGCTGACAGGGCACCAAGTGGAAGTGACGTGGGTGGGTGTGGCGCTAGCGTGGGCAAGAGGTCTTGCAGAGTTGTAAGTGGGCTTTCTCGGACCACCTTCCATACGGTCGCGGTATTGTCAGAGGGCGCTCCGAGAGAATATAAGGGTGATGCGCGGCAGAGGCCTGACGTCACCCTCTGACAATTTCTCGGAAGGTATCTTTCGGTCGCGGATGCCCGTCCAATATCATGTGGGCCGTCGGATGGGAAGGGACAGATCCGACGGTCGATGGATCGATAAGATGCGCGGGTAATACGGACTGCGGGGAAGGATAAAATATATTTTTTTCTAAAATTCGCGCCTAGTGGAACTTTGGAAAAAGTTGGTTTTTCGGGTTTTTCAGCGTTACGGGTTAAATGGGTTTTTCCAAAGGTTCATTTACAAAGTGGGTTTAAGGCTATTAATCCGAGCAAATCTCGGATTAATCCCTAGGATTAATTCTTTGGCACTCTTTGGATTGCGCTTAAATGTTCTAGCGCTTGAAGACCTTCAAAGTCATACATAGAGCTATAATGCTCGGGGAAGGGGATACATAGATTTTTTGGGTTTTTTGCCAAGTTTTACATAGTAATAGGGGGAATAGGGGGTATAAGGAGTTACATAATGTTAGGTTAGTAGTTAATATGGATGAAAAGGGGTGGATGAGGGAGGTAGAATACTAAGCTCTTTTTATGAAATTAACTTAGTTTTGGGGAAGTAGATTAAAATGAAAAGAATTTTTGCACCAGAAATGTGTCTATTAAAGAAACTAGAACCAACAAAAGACTTTGATTTTCTTTGTGTACATGGGTGGCATAGGGATGTAAGTTATGAATGTGATAAGGGGTGATTTGGAAGTTAGACATCCTCCATTAGGCTTCTGCAAGACTGCTTCAAAATAGGCCATTTGTACTGGCACCGTGTTTTTAGCTTTGCTTCAGGCTAATGCAGTGCCATGAACCAAACTTTCTGCAACCCCCTCTACCTACCCACTCTATTGCCTAGCATTTTTTGTTACTCCAAGGAGGGTGCACTTAGATTTGCAAACCCTTTTGTGCCTTTTCTTTTCCTTTGGCTTTCTTTTGATCTTCTATCTAAAGCTACCCTTATTGCTTCCAAGGTCCCAGATTAAATAGTTGGGAACCTTCTTTCACTACCTATCTACTTTACCTGCCAAGATTGAGCTGTTTGGACAGGTTTCTTTCTCTAATCTATAACAAAAATTGAAACATGGCATGACCCAGCTTAGCCTGTTGGATCACCCATCTAGAAGTAGGGCAGCATCAATCAAAACAAGTATACTTCCTCCACAAGAATATGAGATCTTTGCATCACCAAAGTAGATCATATTGGCACTTCCCTTGCCAATCATGAAAAATGAAACCTATTGGTATAGGTATCTAACAGTGGCTCCACTTGGGGATGGTTTTTCCTTTGAAAGACCAAGAACAGCAGGTCAGAATGCCTTGGCCATTGACTTCTCCTACCAAAACTTGAAACCTTTCTCCTTGTACTTCAAAACTGGAGGCTGTCACCTCTGTAGCACTTCTGGAATGTCAAGCTTTTGCCTGCTTATTTGCAGTAATCTTTTGAACTGAACTATTTGTATGCTGAAAGAAAATATATACAACTGATTATGTACAGGAGAAAAAGACCCTGCTATATGCATGGAAAATAGTCAAAATAATGCTTCAACATCCTGCCATTGACAGGACCTTCATTTAAGTCAGTTTCATCTAGATTTTTTAGGAAGTAGGTGTTGTTTCCTTGCACTGCTTGGATAATAAATGGTCCTCTCCAAAGAGAATCAAATTTTCCATGTTTCCCTTTATCTTCCCTTCTTGAGTCCCACTTGAGGACTTTGTCACCTACGCTGAAATCCTCAGCCTTAGTCTTTCTATCAAAAGCCCTTTTTAACTTTTCTTGGAGAATTTGTACTCTGTTATAAACTTGGTCTCTGGTTTGCTGCAAACATATTATCTGATTGACCCTTCTTTGCATGTCATTTGGCTCAGCTTGACTTTCTTGAAGTAGTTTCATAACAGGGATCCCTAGTGATGAAGGAAATTTCGCTTCTAATCCATAGACTAACTCATATGGGCTGACCCTAATTGATCTCTTGGTCGTTAGTCTATCTGCCCATAAGGCATTTACAAGTTTCTTATGCCAATTCTTTTTGTTTTCTTCCAATACCTTCTTCATGATGTTTACAAGGCTTTTATTTGATGATTCAGCAAGGCCATTTCCTTGGGGATAGTATGCAGTGGAATGGACCAAAGTAATGTGGAATTTGTGGCAGAAGTTTACCATCTTCTTAGATCTAAAAGCACCAGCATTGTCTGTTATTATCTTATCAGGACATCCAAATCTAGCAAGGATATTGGCCTCAGGAAACTGAATGATAGTGGAGTCATTTGCTTGTCTACATGGGATTGCCTCAATCCATTTAGTGAAGTAGTCTGTAGCTGTTAGAATCCATCTATTTTGGTCTGAAGATGAGGGATTAATTTCTCCAATGAAATCCAAGCCCCATTGCTGAAACGGTCTCTCTGTTGCAATAGCCCTCAAAGGAAGTGGCAGTAACTTTCTCTTTCCCTCAAACACTTGACATTTATGACATGAGGTGGTAAATTTCTTGATATCAGAGAAAACAGTGGGCCAATAGCAACCAGCTCTTAGTATCTTATCCACAGTGGACTTCCAATACAAATGTCCACCACAATTTCCTGCATGAAATTCTTCCATGATTTTGTTAGTCTCATTTTCAATTAAACAGTTTAATAAGATACCCTCATGGTTTTTCCAAAGTAGATTGCCATCCATAACACAAAATTTTGAAGCTTTCATTTTTAGGAACCTACATTTAGTTCTGGACAGCCATGGGGGAGCAAAGAGGTTTTGTAACACATAATAGATATCAAAATACCAGGGGGATTGTTCAAAGGCTACATTGATCTTTGGAGTCGCCAGCTCCGTTTCACTGTCCAGTTGGTTGATGTCCAAGGCTTGGAAATTTGTTTCAGACATTAATTTGGCCAAACCCTGCCCTTTTAGTTTTGTAGGTTTTATTTCAATATCAAATTCTAGAATGTTTGCAATCCATTTTCCTCTTCTACCCTCTAAGTTCTCTTCAGTAAGTATGTCTTTAACAATTGGGCTTGGTACATAGGCTATCACATGGGAGTATAGGATGTAGATCCTAAAGTCCTTAATAGCTTTTACCAAAGCATATGCTTGCTTTTCCATGATCTGGTACTTGAGGGGTGCATCTCTAAGACCTCTACTAAAGAATGCAATGGGTTTCTCATTTCCTTGGTCATCTTTCTGTAATAAAACAGCAGCAATTGTGTGTTGGGAAGCAAAGGAAAATATGATAAATTCCCTATCAAATTGAGGATTTGTTAAGACTGGAGTTTGGGTAAGGGCCAGCTTTATTCCTTCAAAAGCATGATTTGCTTCTACTGTCCATTTTAATTTTGAATCCTTTTTTAGCATGTTATTTAGTAATCTGCTTAATTCAGCCAAATTTGGGATAAATCTCCTTAGGAAGTTGATTTTACCCAAAAAGGCTTGTAATTCCTTTATATTTCTTGGATGAGGCATTTGTAAGATGGCCTGGATTCTGTCTGGGTCAATCCTAATGCCATCTTTGGAAATGATGTGACCCAACAGTTTACCTTCCTCCAAACCAAACAGGGATTTCTTAGGATTTAAGGAGATTCCATATTTCCTACAAGTTATGAATATCTTCCTTAGATGTTTCAAATGTTCTTGGTCAGATTTGGAGAAAGGTGT
>APFE031213053.1:95557-154192 GCA_000404065.3 Pinus taeda | reverse complement strand
CTACCCGCTTCTACTGCCTCCAAGCGAGCTGTAAGAACTCTAATCTGTTCTCTTAATCCTTCATCTCCTCCTCCTCTTCGTGCACCTCTGCCACGCCCTCGTCTTGGCGCTTGTACTTCTGCCATCTTCCCTTAACTAACAATTAAAATAATAAAACAAAAAACCTGGCTCTGATACCAATTGATGTGGCCCGTCCACGTGGCCCTGCCTCGACTCGCTCAACACGGTACCTTCCGGATTTGGTGAATTGATTATGGATGATTTTTAATCGGTTTTGATTTGCTCTGCCATTTATTGTCCCTGTACCTGCTGACCTACCTCACTGCTCCTCCAGCCTACACCTATCCGCCTCGATTAAGGGTTAACCCTAATCCTCCCGTTCCTGTATTTGGTCGATGTCTTTCGCGCTTCTGGTCATTTGAGGTTATGAACTCGACGCTCTGCAACTGGTTTTGGTTCGGCTCTGTGTTGGAGGAAAATTATCGGTGTTTGGTCGCGTTTGGTAATTTTATTGTCTGAGGATGTGGTTTTCCACCGTGGTTCCGTCAGTACCTCTGTTTCTCGTTTGCTCTGGTAAGTTAACTCTGTTCCGCGTCCCTGTCGTTGATTTTCTCTCGGGTCTCTCTGTTAACTTGCTCCTTAGCTGAGATTGCTGGTCTGTTTGTGCACATATGGTGTTTCTCTGGTTATTTATCCGCCTGGACAACCTTGTTCTACTCAAGAACAGCGTGTGCTCGAAAGCTTGTTGCTCTCGGCATCAGACATTCAATTATTCCAACTGGTAAGTTGATTTTCCTTGTTATAACTTCGTTTTTGCTTATTGGGTCTCTGCTAACCTATCTGGCTCCTCTGTGGTCAGGTGGGTTCTTGGCGACATGGAGTCCGCTCACTTTCAGGTATGTAATCTCCTCTCTCGTAACCCCTACCCCTGCATTTGTTTTATTTCTTTCTTTTGGTAAAGCTCTGGCACTTATAAGTTTCGGGGTTTTTGTTTTTCCCTCAAGCCCTAACTTTGTGGCTTGGCTGGTTGACTGTTACAGGTGGCGGCACTGTGGGCATCTGCAATAGTCGATGGTCTCACGTTCCCGGGTAGCTCTGCGTCTCTCTGTTTGTTGTTTGTTTTGGTATTTCGTCTACCTGTGGCTCTGTATGATGTCAGTCTTTTAAAAACACTGTGGTCTTTGGCCTTACATGGCACTGTTCATTTGCACTAGTTTGCTGTAGGCTTCGGCTTCCGTTAGAGTTTGTTACTCGTCTGTAAAATATGTATGGGTCTCGGTATCTTTTGATTACGCTTGTTTAAAGCGAAGAGGGTTCGACCCTCGTCATATATTTGACTGTAGCTTATCTATTTTGGCACAGACCAGTATTTATAA
Organism: Pinus taeda; assembly: GCA_000404065.3. NCBI lineage: Eukaryota > Viridiplantae > Streptophyta > Pinopsida > Pinales > Pinaceae > Pinus > Pinus taeda. The sequence continues at coordinate 152,816 of APFE031213053.1, read as the reverse complement.
AATATGTGTATTTATAAATCTTCGAATTCGCATTCAATTGTTTTGAGTTTGGTACCTTACCCAGACTTGGTCTGGAGACCTCACGTTCGTTCGCTCCTTTCTCTGGTGACTTGTTGTCGTTTGTATGCGTCTCACCCCATACTCGGTTAGCTGTGACTGTTGCTTTGTATGCTGTTACTCTACGCGCGGTAACTGGAAACTACTCCTTGTAATTGTTCACCTGCATGTTCACTTACCTGTGCAATTGTTTACATATGATTGCTGTAGGTTAATATCTTTCGATACTGCTATTTTGATTACAGTAATGTACAGAATGTTTCGAATTCACAGAAATAAAGATTATTCAGAATATAGATTCACTCTGTCGTGTGCAATAATTTCTAAACGAGGAAAATATAAAAGAGGAATGAAGTTCTGTCTTTCTGTATAATAATAATGGTTCTCTTCTTGATTTCTTAGCTGCTGAACTGAACCCCTGTAATGCATTCCGTTTGGTCTTTTGTACCACCGAGATGATTCGGTTGGTAACTGTCCTCTTACCCGTTTACAAACAGTTAGGTAACTAAGTTCATTCAGTTCCTTGTTTGTCAGTTATGAACCTGACTTCTAACTACTCTGTCACTGGCCCCACAAAGGTGACTGTGTACATTATTTGAAGTAAACTAATTCTACTTATTACAATTTTCACTGACAGCTATAAAAATAAACTAATTAAAATTATCTAACAAAGATTCTAAATAACTGTAGTTGACTCTGACAAAAGAAATAAAATTAAATTAAAAAGAAACTGACAGTCTTGCTGTCCCTTGTCGATTTGCTTAGCCATCCCAGTCTTTTTCTGAAACTTCGTGTGTCCCGTCTCGGTCTTCACCCTATCGTCCAGATGCTCCTGCATCATTATGCTTTCTCTATCATAATTTCTTCATGGAGTCTACATTTTTTTCTCTGTTCAACATCTTCTTTCTCATACTACATAACTCTTCCTCTAGATTTTTTACTATACCTACATAATTCTTTCTTCTAGGAAGGATATCTCCATTCAACAAGACACTTAAATTGCATATTTACAAAAAACATGTTTATTGTTGGAGTTGTTCAAGACCCAATAAGACACCTATGACCTTGGATTGGCAAACTTAATTGACACACCACAGTCATGACTTGATTATAACTTTGACTTGAGTGTCAAGTATCATAGATCATGAACCCGTTTTCATCATGATATTCTTCTTGTATTCATAGAATTTACAATAATTTGAATGACGATTACACTTTAAAAATTTAGACATGTTTTTTTTACTCCATTGTACTATTTATTTGTCTTTACTTTTATTTAAACATGATTGTACACTTGATTCTGTTTCACTACATAAACAAGATCCTTCATTTCAAACTTGGACCTAACATGACTCTTTTACCACTAAAAAATTGGTTCTGGATTATTCTAAAAAAATACAAGCACATATTAAACCTTATAAAAATCTTTCATGCTATGACACCACAATTTGAGAGAATGGGTTCATAAAGTGAAAAACAAACAGATGATTATTTTACAGAGTGTTCCAAAAATTGTCTCCATATTTCAACACATACTTCAACTCAATGGTATTTTAATTGTTTCTCAACTAAATGCAATATTTTTAACCTTGGCCCTTTATAACTTTCTTTCTCATTTTTATTGATATAGCCATCTCCTTTCCATAAAAGCATGTCTAACTATTAGATGTTTTGGATTTGTTTTGGTCAAGATTGATTTTTTGAAATCACAATTTGAGTTGTGAATTCTCCACAACTAAAATACCCCAACAATTTTTCACATTGTTGAATCTATACATGTAATCAAAAACACATTTTAAATGATAATAAAAATATCCCAAAACAAATTACTTTTCAAAATTCAAATCAAAAACTCTAAATTGTTAAACAATAACTCCATAAAATATTAAAATATTAAATGTGGAATATTTCTCCATTTGTTAGGAACATATGCACTCTCCTTTCCCTTTTTCTACCATTAAAAGCACTTATTATATAGCATTTTCTTCACCTTTAACCAATATAATTCAATGGGATTGCATTTCTAAAACTGTGCAGTTTTCTTTCCAACGAACAGTTATTGTCTTCACGTGGTGGCTTGTTGCCATCTTATTAGTCCCTGCCTCCGGCATAGCAGGGACTATAGCGTTCGATACGCCGTTGACTTGCTATTACTCTTCGCGTTGACCGTCCATTTCTATCGGTTAATTGCTGTTTAACCAAAGTTTATATTATGCACTTTGTGTGCAAAAAAACTTTAACCAAAGTTTTTTGTTTAACCTCTTATTGCCGGCCTCACTTGGCCCGATGCGCGCTCAACTCAATTTATCCTAAGTTCTCCGTGGTGCCTGTTCTCCCGATGTGCGCTCAACTCAATTTATCCTAAGTTCTCCGTCGTGCCTGTTCTCCGTGTGCGCGCAACTTAATTCCTAAGTTTTTTATCCTAAGTTCTCGCCTGTTCTCCGTGCCCTACATGCAGTGCGCTGCATGCCAGATGTTTGAAGTCTATGCAGAGGCGTCCACGTTTCGAATGTGTTTAATAATAGCATTTCTTTCTTCTCTTTTATTTGTAGCTTGGGTTCGACTCTCTCTTTTTTGCACGGATCGACTACCAGGACAGAGCAAACCGAATAAATCAGAAGACCTTGGAGGTTGTATGGCAGGGTTCCAAGACATTTGGCCCCTCTGCTCAGGTAACCACATAGTCTTGTAAATGTGTCGTACACCCTTGAAGGTTTCTTGGAGATGTCAAGAATACTATGTTGTTTACATGGTATTCTGATCACTAATTCTTTTAATTGCAGATATTTACTGATGCATATCCTGTTCACTATAATCCTCCGGATCGTTTTCGATATGTAAATTTTTATGGGGATGATAATTCTCCAATTCAGGTAAGTTTTCGGTGGGTAAATTGCAGAATGGAATATGCACACTAATTCCAGTGATCTCTTTATTTAAGTCATGTTCGTGCGTAATTTACTGCAGGATGATGCTCTGCTTTTTGACAACAATGTTAAACAACGTGTTCATGATTTTGTCGAAGCAGCAATAACTCAGGTAATTGGTGTTGCTTTTGATAGCAATGCAATAGATGCTAGGATGATCATGCCTAGACCAATTCTATAGTTCATTCACTTCACCTTTTACATCTAGAATAAACTGTCGAAAATTCAATTTTCCATCTCAGAGAAGTATGAATAACTACTTTAACGCATTCTTATAAATTTTTTTGTTTTACTTCATTGATTGGATATCGTGACTTTCCCTGATTGTGTGCAGGCTAATGTTACCCGTACAAATCATATTATGTGGACAATGGGAAATGACTTTGAATATCTATATGCGGATTCTTGGTTCAGCCAAATGGACAAGTTAATCCACTATGTGAATAAGGTCATAGTTGCATTTGCTCTTGGTTATTCATCATATAAATCTCTTTTTGACATTGTAGCTATTCAGTATTTGATCTTCTTTTCCCAGTTTTGCTTTAGAGATATTTCTCCAAAATCATTTATTACTTGGTCAGTCAGATGCAAAAGAATTCTATTTGAAAGGAAATTATGAATGCTATAGGAAACAGAATTATGCTTATAATACCTTTACCTCGCATAAAATCACATACAAAAAAAACCGCACTCGCTTTACTGTGTTGATTCTTCCCATCACATATGTCTCCTACTTTATACATCGATCTGAGTTTTGATGGAGGTATAGAGCCTTTTATTACCCTGTTCAACTGGGACTCGCCACAAGCTCTGGAGAACAAGTATGGAGGATTTCTTAGCAAAAGAGTCATGTAAGATTCACTGTCAGAATTTTGTTTAAAGTCTTCTGAAAAATCAGGACATTTGATTTTGATATATTGATCACTCTTTCAGGGAGGACTTTGGCTTCTTCGCAGATCAACGTTTTCGAGCCTTTGGAGGCCGTGTGAAGTATTGGCTTACTCTATAAGAGCCATTCATCTACTCGGCATATGGCCATGACTTAGGGATTCTCGCACCCAGCCGCTGTTCGTCTCCATTTGGAAACTGTACAACAAGAAATTCTACAACGAAACCCTACATTGTGGCCCATAATATGCTTCTAAGAACTCATCAGTGCCTCGGCCCATCCCTTTTTTTTGGGCATCTTTTTCCTATGGGCTCATCATTTGGCCCTTGCCATGCCTGTACAAGTGCCTACCTTGCCCCCTACCATGCTTGTAGGAGCAACCTGGTAAAATGAGTTGCATGCAACTTTCCAACTGTCGAAATAGAAAGATGAATGACATTTGTTTGAATGTTATTTTTTATTTTTATATGTGGGGTCTCCACAATTTATGTCTTTGGTAACTGTGTTTTTCTTTTATTTTGGTTTTCAAAGATCTTATATAGTTCATATATTAATTTTAGATTGTTCTAGACATTGACTAATAAACATTGAGTTATGTACCTGTAGAATGTTATTACGACCATATATTTATCCAGGAATTTTAGAATCACTCTCAATTACGTGTGGCATTTTGGTTACAATATATTAGGCTTTCGCTGCGTTTGGAGGAAGAGATTTTTCAGTTTGATAACAGATCCCAACTCATTTCTTTACCTGTTAATGTGATCCTTGGTTGTTGATCTGGATATGGTTCCGGATTTTGTACTTGGCTGGGAAGGCGTCACTGAACGAATACTAATCCTGTTGCAGACCATCGCGGGCCCACTTGCTGGTCTGCAAATTGTTGGCAAAGTTTCGTAATTTTCAAATGCTGATTAAGGTTTAATTAAATGTCCTTGCTCATTGCATTCACCATTTCTTGTAATAACTATCTCACAAAGAAATTTGATGTCGAATGTGTATACTATAATCCTAATCCATTTCTACCAATGGAAAATCTTTAGGTATGTCTTTTCATGCTCAATATCTAGGATTTCGAGATATCAACAATATTCTCTAGGGTTTTATTCACTGGCAATTTGATGTTGTGTTGTGCAGGGAAAACCATGTCAAAAAAGTACTGGAAGCTGTGAATTACGTTGGTTACCTAGAGCGAAAAATCGAAGACATTTCAGCGGAAGTAGAGAAAATTAAGGTGAACTCTGATCGAAGTGCAAATGTTTCTTCCAAGAAATTTTGCAATAGAACTCCGTTGTATGGAGGGTCGAGTCGGGAACGCCCTGTAGAGAAAATAAACTATGTGGGTTCGGGTGTTCAGATCTAGACAAACACTTTGGAAAATGGGATTGTGTGTATTTCTATTGACCATAGAAGAAGGTGGGCTTGAAGTTGTGAGTGCTGCTTCAACTGGCTTTAACAACAGACTTTACCACACAGTACATGCCAAGGTAGAAATCATTTATTCTGCTAAAAATCCAAGGCTCAGAGAAGTCATGGTTTTATTCACACCTTTTGCATTGCTAAAAATCGAAATTTTTGGAAGAATTCCGGCTTTTTTCGTAGATAAATAGTAGGACGCCTGCATTCTATTAAGGCCCCTGCTTCTCTTCCTGCGTGTTTTTTAACGATGTAGGCGTTTCATATGTATACTTTTAACATCCACACCCTTTAACAGAATGTGTAGCCTTTGATAAGTACTTACCACACCAAGAATCAGGATCCGTTGAGCTTTAATCAGGATCCAATGACGACAAAAGCTCGATCATAATGCTTTCTGCGGCATAAATGAATGTTTTTGAAGGTCTGTGTAGCCTATATTATGCGTCTATACTAAATAACAGATTTGTCGGAAATGATAGTTTGATAAACCGAATCAGATTCGTTGGAAGTGAATATCGAGTGATAGAATTATTCAAGGTTATAGAAGTGCTTGAACCACAAATCGGTTAAAAATGCATATTGGCTAATACAGTGGCTGAAGGTTTTAACTTTGACTAAGGTGTCACGAATTTCTTGGTCTAAGACCCTCCTATTAGCATCATTCAACGTACGATGAACTAGTTGACTTGAGAATTGTTTTTGCTTATTTTTAATTTAATTATAGCCTAAGGATTTACAATCATAGCTTTCAGTTTTATTCCAGCAATTTACAACCAGCCTGGAATTTGCACCCCCGGGCAGGGACTACCGCTACGGCAGTAGCTCCCTTGTTCAACTAACATTGAATTTCCTCTTATTGGCTGCAAACTATAGCATTAAGCTCTTTTGAAACCATCAACGCTTCTATGCTCACGCACAAAATCTATCCCTCGTCCATTGGGATTTCAATCAAGCACATTTATCCATGGGTTCAGTATCGACAAAGGATTAATATTCGGTAAACCTGGAGTCATCTTCCACTAGGTCTGCCATGGATCTGGTGCAAACAAACCTAGGTCACCTAACAACAAAAACCACCGCATCACACAAGTGGCATACAATACTGAAATTTCTCGGGCTCCTCTGTCATAATCGACACATCCTCAAAATTTTTCCAATGTAAATAATTAGCCCAGGACCTTCGGTAACTCAATATCACCGGTCCCTTCAGCTGTAATAAGCCCATGTCATTACATGCACCCATTTCTTTTAGGAGCAATTGTCTTATTCATGCATGCACTAACTAACGAGCAGGAGTTATTCCTTCAATGTAACTCTGGATCATAATGGAGTGCAAACTTTCCCTCATGTATTTGATCTTTAAACGAACAATGTTATCAAATAGATTCTTTCTTCATGTATTTTGAGCTTCCATTGTCATGTGCATGGGTCAAAACATATAGAGGAAAGCATGCCACAAAAATATCCAGAAATAAGTGTAACATCCCTCCAATTCTCCACATATGTTTTCTAGAGTATGTAATAAATGGCATTTTAATTATCAACTAAATATGACCATTGTAATATTCAATTTATTGATTTTCATAGTGTCAAGAAAATCTCTAAGAAACCATATTCATGATAATTGTGAAAGCATTTTTTTCTAAGTATCATATCGCAAATATAAATAACAACTCTATACACATGCATCATATCAATGTTTTCTCAAACATGAATGTATTCCAAATAGAATACCAATAAGAACTACAAATTTATGCACTTCCAATCAGAGTACGGATAAGAACTACAAAATCCATATTGAGTACTTCATAACTATGCCTATAATAATCATGTCCTTAGTGTATCTAAAAAGCAACAACATTTAAAGAAATGTCTTCTCTTGTAATGACGACTAGATCTAAGAGGATCTTTTAGCGAATTACATGAGCTAACCAAGAGGACAAGATTAAAAACCAAGAGATCAAATGCTTCAAATCACACTAATCCCAAGGACATATTAGCAATAACTTGAGATTGAGTAGCTAAAAGAGTAGTCAAGAAAGTGTACACTAAAGATAATACATCGATAATTGTTGATGAAGAAAAGGAAGAAGCACATAGCCTAGCTCTGAAGTAGGATGTTCTTGAGGATGAAAGGAAAAATGTGAGGAATTTGGAAAGAGATCTTGCAAGGAATGAATAATTCCAATCTATAATGGTTAAGAGAGTGAACCACAAATCATATGCCAAAATGGAAGAATTGATGCACGAAGTACTAGCTACATAAGACATTATAGTTATATTTGCAATAGAGCATATGCCTATAAAATCTAGGATGTTATAACCACTTGGATTCCTTTTTTTGAATATTTGATTAGTTTTTAGGGATGCAAGTTGTAACAGCCCTCGTGAAAATTCCATGTAATAAAAGTTAATCAAGGAAAAACAAGACCATCGGTAAGGGACACGTATTCCAAGCTGACTATTGGGCAAAGATATCCTAGTGGGCATCGCTGGATTTGTGTTTTGGCTAAGGAAAATTGGCAAAGGCATTAAAAGGCAAAAAACATTTTTGGCACATTTATTTATGAAAATAAAGGAAATTAGGAGAAAAGTAAGGTGAAAGGTCACAGGTTGCATATGAGAAGGAAATTGAAGGAAAATAATGGAAAATGAAGAAATTAGAGGCCTCATTAATAAAAAGGCTTATGAGGATCAGTTGGTGAGATCTTAGTCAATTGGAATCTCTTGGCTCAAGCTTGGTCAGTGTAATCTCTTGGTTAGTTCTAGTTTGGAGCTCTCTCATTATTCTCTCTCTCTCTCTCACTCTTGGTCACCTAGAGTTTTCTTGGAGCACTCTATCTTTGGATTAAGGAAGAAAAAACAAGCAAAGAGAAGGAAAGGAAAGCAAAGATCAAGGAAGGAAAAGTAGGATCAAGCAGCTTCAACATGAATACTTGTAGGTAACCTTTTGCATGTGTGTTTTCCTAGTTGGTTAGACATGCATGCATTCGCATATTGGTGTATGGTTCTCTTGTTGTAGGTGGTATGATTTTTTTGGGTTATGATAGTGGCTTTCAGCCTAGCATTGCCTTTTTTTGGATGCCATGGTATGTTGGGATGTTTATCTTGGTTTTTAGCTTCTATTTGCCAGATGGATTTCAAAATCTGGGGTGGAGATGGTCTCAAATTTCATTCCCAAAGGCCTAGGAATCCCTTGACTAGTTTTGGTAGGTTCACGGTAAAGCTTGAAGGAGGAGTCTCAGTTTAGGGCCTAGTGATCTGGGTTTGGATTGCAGTAAATCTTGAGAGATTGGTCTCAGTTTAGGGCCTAGTGATTTGGGGTTGGATTGCTCTAAATCTTGAGAGACAAGGAGACAAAAGATTCGTCAAAGATAGTGATGGATTCTAGAAGGCATTCCAAGTTTGATTCAGTTGTGATCGAAGCACCAGTTTTTGTGTGATCATGATTTGATAAGGTTAGAGGTAGTTTAAACTCTAGATTCCCTTGATTTTTCTTGGATTGGTTGTTCTATGAGATCCATATTTGGTTCAGCCATGTCTATGGTCGGGTGGTATGTGGAAGTCCCAAACCTAGTTGGTTTTTCTATGATTAATGAAAGCTAATTTCTCTTACTTTTGCACTTGTTTATATGTGGACTTGTTAGCTGTCATATCTCTAATATTTATATGGTTTTATGCTGGTTGTAAGCATGGTTATATGATTGGTTCATGTCATAGTTATTTCATTTATTTGCTTGTAATTGTTAAAATGATGGATTATAGACCTAATTGATGTTATAACAGTTCAATGGAGAAGGTGGTGATCCTTCAGGTTGTGTCTCATAAGCGCTTTTAGTAATTCATGCTATGTCTTATATCCTAGACCTGTAGGTTACATTGATGTCAAGTGTTTGATAGAATTTTTGTCCTAGTTGGGGATGCTCAGGCCTAATCTTGAGGTTGATTTTGATTTATTAGCATTATCATCACGTCTTTGATGGATTATGGAGGTTGTAACACGTTTTGGGCAGAGATTAGGATTATGGGCTAGAAAAGTGGCTCAAATTACAGGGATGTTGGCATAGGTATGTTGAAAAGAGTCTAGGGATGCTGGCATAGGTATGTTGAAAAGAGTCCAGGGGCACTGGCACATACACAAAAGAGAGAAACTTCGGGTTTTGGATGTTGTCATGCCTATAACATGAGAGTGACCAGGGGTTAAAAGGCTTAAAACATAAGTGGGACTCAGGGATAGGATGTCTGAGTGGCTGACATGTCTCATAAGGGTGTTGTTGTTGACGTCGATGGGTTTGTTTGATATATTACATTGATTCCATTTCCTTAAGATCACCAAGGAAGTTGAATCCCTTATAGTGACCTCTCTCATCACATGTTTACCATGGCTGGTCAGTTGCTTGGGTGTACCTAGGAGGAAGGGGTGTTACAGATTGGTATCAGAGTGTGGTTGCACTCTCCTTGGGTGAAGGTGCTTGGTCATGCATGCATGTCAATTGCATGTGTGTCTCTTACACCTACATTCCATGTGCTTATTGCATTGCATCATGTTGATCATGGTTGTAGTAAGGTCATGATGAGAAGCTTCATGTTGATTTTGTGGAATGTATCATCAAGTATATATGATTGGTTACATGATTATATGAAACTTGATTACATCCTTGTATGATAGGTTGTATTCTTGTATTTTTTATTACATGTATCAATCTTGTAGGTTTGTTACAAGAATTAATCACTTATGCTCCACTACATGCGTTAACATGTGTATGTGTAGCTGATTAGGTATTTATTATGCATGTTGATGGTTGCATGTGAAAATGTGTACAATGGGGTAATGGTTGTTGTCATGCATGAGGTCATCGTTTGTGAATTTGATATGGTCATGCATTGATGACTGAACTCTAGCTAGAATGATGTGAATATGATTTGGTACTCGTGTTATATGTTTATATGAAGTTTCCATGCATGTATGGCCTTGGTTATAATTATGCATGAATAGTAGGTCAAACATTCCTTGTGAAGTCATGGTATGTAATCTAGGTCATCGGGGTGATATTGCTATGTTATGATGCTAATGTGTTGGCTGAGATAGAGTAGGATATGTAGATCATCATAATGAGGTTACATCATTGGACTTTGGGGTGAGAGAAGATCGTAATACATGTATTATATGTTTGGCATGTGGGTATGTAAGTCAAGGATTGTTATATGCATTAGGTTTATGTACATGTCTTTTGATGTTATGGTTACATTCGTGATGGATGCTAGTTGATTAGTGTAGTTATATGCACATGTGTCGAATAGTCAAGAATGATAGTAACATGTAGTTGTATGCATTGCTATCTTTGTTTTATATTAGATAACTTAATGATTATGTTATATGTTGTTGATGAAGTATCTTATGGGTTAACTTATTGTTGTTAAATGATAGTTAGCTTGATGATTAGGGTTATTACATTAAGATTTTGATGTTATATGTATCATGCTAAATTGGATTGGCCTATGTAGATGGTTATGGTTACGACATTCATGTATGAGTCAATTTATCATGTTGCTTGTGTGGTACTAATCTAGACTGATCGTACATATTTGATTTCTATGCATAAATGATCATTGTTTATGAGTTAGGATGTGAACATGTTTATTAGTGATTGTTATGGACAACATGAGCTTACTTGTGTTTGAGTTGATATCATTCTAATCTGGATTGATTGTGTAGAGAAGATAGCCCCCCCAAGATACAATAAGGTATGAGCTTGCTTATGTCATATATTTGGTGCTTGATGGTTTGATTATGTCATCTAGTTGATTTATTTAACATGGTATGTTTGCAAGTTGATTGAACTTTTGATGAATTGCACAATATGAGTATGTGTACAAATGATTTTGTTTTAAGATGATTGTACTAACATATATGTGTTGAGACAGTTGATATGTACTTGAATGTAGTTGAAATTTGTAGCATTATGTCTAATGAGTATGAGTTGATTGTAGGTTATGACATGATTGTTTGTAAAAGTTGATTTCAAATTGATAGATATGATTGTCTTGATATTTGGAACATGTGGTTGACATGTGTGAGAAGTTATAGGAAACATGCTTGGTATTAGCGTGACAAGGTAATAGTTGATGTGTTTATACAACTAATAATTGGGTGATGTGATAGTACATAGTAAGCCTTGATTACAACAAGGTAAAAGGTAAAGAAATTGGGAAAGAATTCCTTTGGCTGTGTTTGGAAACCCTAATTCCAAACGAATGAGTACTTTGCACATAGGAAGTATTCTTAACCTTGATTTGTCTGAAATTATTTAGATATGTGTTCTATTCATGGACATGTAATTCACAGGTATATTAGGTAGTCTCTAGTTATAGGTGGATTTGTCAAGGGAATTGGAGTCCCTTGAGAGATAGAATGGACGTGTTCAGCTACAAGGCAATGTGCTTGGCACATAAGATAAGGTATCTTTTGTATTATTATATTTATTTATGCACTGATAATTATGTGTTTATGGTGGTATGATGCAGGGGATTGCATGGCAAAGAAATTGCCATGAAATTTTGAAGAAGGCTTTGGTTGAGATTTCCTTTGGAACCATGGGTATTGCATCATGGTGTCTGTGGTTAGTCTTGTTCTTTTGGTATTTTGTGATTCTCTTACACTTGATATGTATTTTTTTTTATGTCTAGTGCATGATCATGTCACTTTCGTTATGGTGCCGTATTGTTGCTATTGGTTTTCATGGTTTTATTCTTGTTGTTTCTTCGCTTTCCTTTTATGTTTTGAGTTTTGGGAATTTGTTAGGAAAGAGGAAAGTTAGTGGAGCTAGGGGAGAGTTTTGTGGTACCCAACAGGTAATGTAAGACCTGGATGAAGCTTGGTGCATGAGTAAGTGCAGCAGAAGGTGAGACTATGACAGTTGGTTGGACTAGCTAGGTCCATAGTGGTAAATGGACGGTGGAAATACAGACACATGGAAGGTAACTAGAAAAGGTAAAGTAAATGGATCTGAGGTGTCATATTCCTTGGCTATGTTGAGAACGATTGTTCTCAATGATGTTCATGCTATGCACAAATAAGGAAGCTCTCTTAACCTAGACCTTATGATTCTGGTAGCTATGATGTGATCATAATTATGTTGATGTTTATATGTATACATGTATGTGTGTATGAATGTCATTGTTTGAAAGGATCATGATTGTTTATGATAATTTTTATGCATATGTATGTACGTTTCCATGTATCTATGTCACTATTTGACAGGTTCATTAGGAATCGTCCTTGTGGAGGAATGATTTCTTACGCAGGGAAATGACAGGAAGAGGTTACTCGCTATGAGGAATCAAGTGGGAAGATTAGTCATGACAAATATATGAGGTCAATATCATGTGAATATAAATTATTATTTTATGTTTGTATTATGCCTATGATTATGTTATGGATAGGTTATACTGAGGTATACAACAATGAAATGAAAGCATTATGGTCTGCGAGATGTTGGGACAAGCATGGATAAGACATTGGAAGCAAGGTTGCTTGGTAAAGACAATGTGGTTTTGGATGTTTGGTACTATTGTTGGGAAAATGTTGCATATGTGATGTTATGTGCATGTAGATGTTGGATATGTGGTGCTATGTACATATTGTATTGTGCGCATGATGTATATGTGGTGTTGGGTGCATATGGCGCTCTGTGCATGTTGGATATGCGGTGTTGTGTATAGATGATGTTATGTACATGTTGGATATGCAGTGCTATCTACATGTGGTGTTGTGTGTATATTGTACATGTGGCACTATGTATATATGGTGTTTTTTGCATGATTGTACAAGTGGTTTTGTGTACATGTTTTACAAATGGCGTTGTGTGCAGGTGATGCTGTGTACATGTCATGTATGGGTGTTGTGTACATATGGTGTCATGTACATGTTGTGTGTGGTATTGTGCACACATTGTACAGTGGTGCAGTGTACATATAGCATTGTGTACATGTTGTGCAGGTGGTCTCGTCTGCATGTGATGTTGTGCACACGTTGTGTAGGTGGTTGCAATGTACAACTGGTATTGTCTACATGTGGTACATAAGGTACTGGTGTAGATGCATGTATTGCATGGTGTTCTATGATGTGTGTAGTTGTATGTGTGTGATTCACACTATGTGTATGTGCACATGGTTGAGGAGAAGGAACTGGGTATTTGTCTGGTATTGCAACTGATCAGGTGTGCATACGGAATAAAGACAAAGGTAGAAGCTAATTTTTGATGAAAGTATAAGTATCAACATTTTATTTCAGTTTTATTATTCATGTGATTTATGATTCCAGTCTATGATTATTACATGTGATTTATGATTCTGGTTTATGATGATTACATGTGATTTATGATGTTGATCTATGATAATTGTGTTTTGAGATATGTTTATACATGATGATTTGGTCAAAGATGCTAGTTTGACTTGTTGTGACAGGAAGTAAACATGATAGAAAGTATACCTTATTGACGAGCTACCAATGAGGTATGATTTGAGGTTATTTAAATTTATTTGAATCTAATGGAAATTATGTGCTTGGAACAGGAATTCATGAACATGCTTGGTTGGGTAGTTGAAATCGACTGCAAGAATTGGTAGTAGCATCAAAAGAAATTGGAACATGCAGAAGTATGTTGGTAGAGTACTTCAGGAGCAGGGCCATTGTGGTACATTGGTACCCAATAGTGTCCATTGATTTCTATGAGAATGATATGATTGGTATGACGATTTTCAGAGAGGTATATGCCCTTTTTTTGTATCTTTCGATGCGAGGAAGCCTTGCCAAGGGATGGATCGCCTGAGATAGGGGATTTCAGGGAACTTGGAAGGTGAGTGACTACATGGAAGGGGGTGAGTGGATTTCCTGAGGGACTGTGTAGCAGAGAAGGGAAGGTCATGGATATATTTGTTTTGGTCATGAGAATTTCTAGATGGAACCGGATGCACATTGGGAGTGCGCCCCAAAACAATGCGTTAGTAACTGTTCACTGAGAGGAAAAGAGATGTAAGATTATAGCGATGGACATTGGATGTAACTTTGAATGTGGCAGTGGATTCTAGACTTCCTGGGAAGGAGGTTAATCCTGGTACTATTTTGAGGGTGGAGGTGCAATCCTCCGGATTCTCTTGTTTATTAATACAAGCATTGTATCCTTTATTTATTGGTTTAGTAAATGTGCAGATGTGTATATGTGGTTATTGTAAATACCATGATGAGTTGTTCTATAAAGCTGTAGTATGCAGTATAATTATTATATTATCATGTTGTCATGTTGTTTTTCTTTTGAGAAGTTCTTTCATTGTAAATAATGCAACGAGCTAAGTTATAAAGTGTCATGGGTAGTATGTTTATTTTTTAGCGGCTTTGCTGAGGTATTGGTGTGTTTTAACACTGAGGACAGTGTTCCCCAAGGGGAGGGTTCTGTAACATCCTTGATGAAAATTCAATGTAATAAAAGTTAATAAAGGCAAAACAAGACCACATGTAAGGGACATGTATTCTAAGTTGAATGTTGGGCAAAGATATCCTAGCGGGAATCATTGGATCTATGTTTTGGCTATGGAAAATTGGCAAAGGAAAAGACAAAGGCATTAAAAGGCAAAAGGATTTTTTGGCACATTTATTTATGAAAATAAAGGAAATTAGGAGAAAAGTAAGGTGAAAGGTAACAGGTTGCATCTGAGGAGGAAATTGAAGGAAAATAAAGAAATTAGAGGACTCATTAATAAAAATTCTTTTGAGGATCAGTTGGCAAGCTCTTAGTCAGTTGGAATCTCTTGGCTCAAGCTTGGTTAGTGTAAGATCTTGGTTAGTTCTAGTTTGGAGCTCTTTCATTATTCTCTTTCTCTCTCTCTTACTCTTGGTCACTTAGTTTTATTGGAGCACTCTAGCTTTGGATCAAGGAATGAAAAGAAATAAAAGGGAAAAAGAAGGAAAGAAAGGATCAAGGAAGGAAAAGTAGAATCAAGTAGCTTCAGCAGGAATACTTATAGGTAACCTTTTGCATGTGTGATTTCCTAGTTGCTTTTGACATGCATGGCTCTCCATGTTGGTGTATGGTTCTCTTGCTATCGGTAGCATGGTTTTGTCGAGTTATGACAATGGTTTTCAGCCTAGCCTTGTCTTTTTCTGGATGCCATGGCATATTGGGATGTTTATCTCGATATTAAGCTTTGGTTTTGCGGATGGATTTCAGAATCTAGGGTGGAAGTGGTCTCAAGTTTCATTCCCAAAGGCCTAGGAATCCCTTGACCGTTTTTGGTGGGATACATGGTAAATCTTGAAGGAGAATTCTTAGTTTAGGGCCTAGTGATCTAGGTTCAAATTGAGGTAAAGCCTGAGAGACTGGTCTCGGTTTAGGTCCTAGTGATTCAGGACAGGATTGCAGTAAAGCCTTAGAGACAAGGAGACAGAAAATTCCTGAAGGATAGTGATGGATTCCAGATTGTGATCAGAGCACCAGTTTTGATGTGATCATGGTTTGATGAGGGTTGAGGTGGTTTAACCTCTAGATTCCCTTGATTGTTATTCGATTGGTTGTTCTATGAGATCCCACATTCATGTTTGGAATATGGCATGGGGGTGAGTAGATGAAAGAGAGATTTGGTTCAGCTGTGTCTATGGTTTGGTGGTACATGGAAGTCTCGAACCTAGTCGGATTTGCCTATAATTAATGAAAGCTAAGTTCTCTTACTTTTTCACTTTTTTATATGTGGATTTTCTAGCTATTATACCTCTGATATTTATATGGTTTTATGTTGGTTATAAGCATGGTTATATGACTGGTTCATGTCATGGTTATTTAATGTATTTACTTGTAATTCCTAAAATGATGGATGCAAGACGTAATTGAGGTTATAACAGTTCAATGGAGAAGGTAGTGATCCTTTAGGTTATGTCTCGTAAGATCTTTCAACCATTCATGCTCTTTCTTGTATCCTAGACCTGTAGGTTCCATTGATGCCAAGTGTTTGATAGAATGGTAGTCCTGGTTGGGGATTATCAAACCTAATCCCGAGGTTGATTTTAATTTATTAGGATTGTCATCATGTCTTTGATGGAATCTAGAGGTTGTATCAAGTTATGAGTAGAGGCCAGGATTTTGGGCTAGAAAAGTGGCTCAAATTCTGAGGACGTTGGCACAGGTATGTTAAAAAGAGTCTAGGGACACTAGCACATAGGCCTGTGAGAAAGACTTTGAGCTATGGACGTTGTCATGCCTGTAGAAAGAGAGCGGCCAGGGGTTAAAAGAATTAAAACATCAGTGGGACTCAAGGAAAGGATGTTTGAGTGGTTGACATGTCTCTTGAGAGTGTTGTTGTTGATGTGGATGGGTTTGTTCGATATGTTCCATCGATTCCATTTCCTTAAGATCACCAATGAAGTTGAATCCCTTATAGTGACCTCTCTCGTCGCATGTTTACCCTGTCTTGTCGATTTCTTAGGTGGACATGGGAGGAGGGGGTGTTACATAAGCATTAGATAAATTATTAAGCCTGAGCCCTTTTTTGAAGAATAAGATGTGGAACCCAATTGGGCATGAGTTGGAAGGTGCAATTTGGGAAGTTTTGTGGCCTATTTTTGTCTAATACTAGGGTATAGTAATTTTCAATAAAATACAATATGTAGAATATATATAAGTTGTAGAAGCTTCAATATGCATAACCACAAAAAAATTTGTACATCGAGTCTAGGAAGTCATTTCAAAAATGTTATGTTCCAAAACTCTCTAACCTTTTGCATAATTTGCTAAAGTAACATACATTTCTATAGGTGTGTTAGTAATAGAATATTCTTTGGTATATTCCAGAATCCTCTATAACAACATATGCATAGAATATACGAGGACTCTTCATGGATTTTTGTTATGGAAAATTTGTTCATCTTATTTGATTAAGCCACATGTTGTCACCTATTACACCTTTTTGCAATTGTGTCAAAAGGTGTTCAATGGTGGCCAAAAGAGAGAGAGACAATGTGTAAAGATCCAAAGATAATAGAAAATATCAGAATCCAGTATCACTAGGGAAAGCCAAAATCAGAGACCAAAATCAAATGGTAGGGAGCCAATCATATCAAAACTTGATATCAGAAGGATGGGAAGAAAAGAATATCGGAGCTTTGGCGTATCAAATGTTTATTCAATAATAGCCCCAAAATATCATATCAGAACCTCAATACATCATGACCCGATGTCAGAAGGGGAGGACCTTGGAATAGAGGGGATTAGAGGATCAGATTCTTAGAACTTCTTATCAAATGAATTCTTTATTAAATGCAGAGGTTCTAAAGAAAATTGAAGTACAAAGGAAATCACATAAAAAACCAAGACCCGAGGGACCTTTTCTCTCTCCTCCAAAGAAGCCACATAATAGCTGGTGATTCGTCCCAAAAAGTAGACATGGATGATGATGTAAGCATGACGTGGTAGCATGGGGGACATGTGGGAGTCAGTTTTGCCATTTTTAAGGTCCTAAAGGGAAAAATTTGGATGACATGTTTCATGACCCAAAAGATTCCATGTGGAGATGAGGACATCAACATGATGTCACTTCGGAGGTCTACATTTCAGAGGAAGAGGCCATTGTAACTCTATTTCAATTTGCATTAAAAAAATCTTCTGGTGAGATGAGATTCAATATTTGTTGGCACTTGGTCACAACGACCTAAAAGGACCAAGGGAACAAGGCTAAGCAGATCCCCTAAGTGTTAAGATGGATTTTGTAGGATGGTGGCATTAGAACTCTTTTAATTCCTTTTTGAAAATATTTCAATGAACAGGGGCTTTGATGTATACTAGCACTTGGTCATGAAGACTCAGTATAACCAAGGGCTCAGACCAAGGCCAAGCACCCAAACATTATAAAGCATATCGGAGGGAAAGGCCATCGAAAATTTTATTGGAAGAGCCTATGATGGAAGGATGTCTAAAATAATGTGGCTTTTGATCAGAAAGACCTAAAATAACCAAGGGCACAGAGTTGGGGCCAAGAACCGAGCGTTGTGAGCCCATCAAAAGTGGGAGTTTTCTAACCCAAATGTTAATTCCAATTTCAAAACTTATGATGGTGAAGAGGCTCTAAAATCATGTGGCAGTTGGTCATGGCCATCCTAGGAACCAAAGCTAAATCATGAATTACAAAGGGGAAATAGGCCCTCGATAGGGACCCAAAGGCTTTAACACCCAAGCGTTAAGGCTAAGGTCATGGCATCCAATCCCATGGGGTAAATAGGAAGAGGTCCAATGGAAAAGGAGCTGGAAGGCATCGAAACTTTATGATTTTGGAAGATTATTTCAAATGAAGTTATGAGGATAGATGTCTATGATATTGCAGCCTCTATGCATTAAGACTTTGGTCACAGGAAGTGGTCCCATGGTTAATAAGAAATGAAGGAGATTAAGCAAGAGGAGCTAAGAGTGATCGGAGGACTATGTTTTCATAACAATCTTTTATAAAAGTTACGAGATGTATCAGGTTATGATAGTATAGCTTGAAGTGTATGCAGATAGATGAGTCAACAACTATGTTATAGAGCACCATTAATTCCACCACAGTTGATTTCTTCCAGCTCCAGAAAGGGGAATTCCAGCAATTAAGGGGAGAAAGTGACAGGCATATAGGCTCATAACTACAGAGGAACAACATGGCAAAGACATGGCCTGATTAGAGGTGAACACAAGAATTGGCATGGAGATATTTTATTGTGGCCATCATGTAGTTTTCGAGTGTTTGTTATTTTTTAATTTGTTTCATTTTAGATAATGAATCAATCTGTTATGTAATCATTTGAATATGCACACATCGAGACAGTTAGTCAATCAGACAACTATAACATTAGAATGTATTCTATAACTATTGTTTCAACCTTCCAGTCTCCTAAGAAATAGGGGGAAGAAACATATTCTAAAGGTTCCCAAATTCTGTATTCCAAGGTTTTGAATTATGTCTCTAGAAAAGTTTTCAGTTCTGTTTATAGAGAAGGAGGTTCCAATTTTGGTCCAAATTTCTTGTTCCATGAATCCGCTTTGTTTCTAAACATTTTTGCTTGTTTGGGCCCATGGTATGTAATTCATTATGGAAGATTAATGAATAGGCCCCAGTGATTCTAAGCATTTTGGTATGCAGTATGTGTTCTCCTCTGTATGTCATTTCTTATATATTTTCCTTCCTCTAAAATTGTGTAAATAGAAGCTGTTGGATTCACTCACAAAGCATGGATTTACTTATGTTCTATGGTAGAAAAAAGTACCTGTGAGATTACAAATTTACTATGTTATTTTGTAGCATCTAGTACTTGTGAAATAATATATTTACTGTGTTATGTTGTAATAGAATGTACCCATGAAATTTCAAGCTAGAAACCTTAAAATATGATCCACAATTTTTTCACTTTCATCTTCTTAATCTTTCATAATTCTGTTGGGATTTGTTTCTTAGGATTATGTGTTTATCCAACCCTCTAGATTGAATTACCTCCTCAATTTCCCTCTTCCCATATTTACTTCAATGACAAAGTTTAAGATGCATTCTTTGTGTGTCGGCCACCAGTCCTAAAGCATTTATTCTTTGGAATGATACATATTTCATGTGTATATTCAATGTGTCTCTCTGAAAGGGAATTGAACCAACCACCTAAATCACTTGTATTCAACTCTTGAGCTACATTGAGTTATCTTTCAAGTGAGACTAAGATGTCCTAGTCGTTCACCATTTCCTCAAATCGAGGGTCATATCTAGTAGATACAACATCTTTTGGCATTGTTTTCAGGGAACGAATCAAAATATTTTCCCCTTGGTATGAAAATTTTTACATTCCCTCTGTTAGGTGAGCAAGGGAAGTGTGGTTTGAAAATCTCTCACCTTGATGACTCCACTGTATATATATATATATATATATATATATATATATATATTATATATATTATATATTATATATATATATGTGTATATATATTTGTTCATATTGTCTTTCAAGACGCCTCATACTCACTTTTAGGTTAAACATCAGAAAACTTCCCCTACATTTAACCTTGAGATCACTCACCTAAAGGGGTTTTTCAAAATGGCCCTTCCTGCATTCTTGGCCAAAACAATTTTCCCACTGGAATTTATTTTATTTATTTTATTTATTTTTTTTTTTTTTATTTTTTTTTAATTTTATTTTATTTTTATTTTTATTTTTATTTTTTTATTTTTATTTTTATTTTTATTTTTATTTTATTTTTATTTTTATTTTTTTATTTTTATTTTTATTTTTATTTTTTTTTTTTCGGTTATCCCCATAATGTTCCTTCATATCACAAATGGTCTACCTATTTTCCTATATTCATTGGAAGCATAGATAGAAGCTTGGACCAACACATCAAGGAATTTCATGGAAGCATGGAAAAACAGGGTATTGTTCTTGAAGATGTGAAAATGAAATTGTTCATGTATTCTTTAGATAAATATGTTATATTTTGGTTCAAAAAAGTACCTCATGGTAGCATATCTTCCTTAAAGAGATTTCACATAACATTTAACCATTTCTACAAAATATTATATCCACTAGGTGGTCTATTTGAAGAATGTTGTGAACATTTTAATGCTAAAAATATTTATGAGTTTAATGATGCTACTAAATATATTTGTGGGGCTCAACTCCAATAAAATGTATAATTGCATCAAGAAGCACTATCCAACAATCAAGTTGCAAAAAAACCCTTAGAGGTCTTATTCTGCCGAATTTGATGATTCTCCTTATGATATGTATAACTCTGATGGGAAGTTGAGAAATGCAGAACCACAACAGTCTTAGTCATGGGAAGCTACACAAAAAGAGGAGGCCCACCAGGAGGTTAACAAAGAGGCTCCATTCTACGATTCACATCCTTTATATGGAGAATGAGTTCAAGAAGCTAGTATTAAAGTCAATAAAGATTCTCTGATTTATGATTCAGATGATTCAGAGGAGGATGGTATTGTCGTAGACTTTCAAAGGGATTTTATTACTAGCAAGTGGGGAGATGGTTACTAGTAAAAACTTCTTCAAGACGAGTTCAAGGTTGTAGAGCCAAAGTGTCTATCGCTGCCTATTGTAGAAAGATTCCTATCAAGAAACTGTTCAAGGATGGGAGATAGCTATAATTTTTTCTCATCAGTGTTGTGATCCAATAGTTGACTACATGGCCTATTTCTTTGGCACATAATAGTATACATCAATTCCAATCCCAATTAGAAATTTCATGGAGGATATTAAAATATTTTAGCATCAAATATCAGTTTGGGGGTACATATAAAAAATTTTGTCCAAATATTTTATGTGGCACATGCCTGTTTTAGTTTTCGGATTTCTAGAGAATGATGGCGTACGGTCTAGCACTTAGATGTTGAGATGGTATCATTGGAAGGTCAACTTCACTTTGGTGAATTGATCTTTGTACATAAGTAGGAGTTGTACATGAATAAGCTCACCAACTGAGCATTTAATTTCGAGTTTCTAGAAATGATAGTTCTAAATTTCAGTATTATGAGGAAAGGACTCCCAAGAAATAAAGCTCCATGGAGATTTTTTGGTTTTATAGGTTCAATATATTCTTGAATCCATTCCTAATGGTGAAGGATACTAGTCTGTAGGTTCACAACACCTTGCCATCAAGGCACTGTCCCCAAATGGAGCCATTGTTGTCACTTATTAAACCTTTTACAATTGTGTCAAATTGTGTCCAATGGTGGCCAAAATAGAGAGCCAATGTACAAAAAGCCAAAGAGAAGAGCAAATATTGGAGTCCAGTATCACTAGTGAAAGCTAAAATTAGAGGCCGAAGCCAAATGATAGGGTGGTAAATTGGGCAATCGATCATACCAAAACCCAATATCAGAAGGATGAGAAGAAAATCATATAATAGCATTAGTGTATCGAAGGTCTATTTAGTAGCAGCCCTGAAAATTCATATCAAAACCTCAGCACATCTGGACCCGATGTCAAAAGGGGAGGACCTAGGAGTAGAGGGGATCAGATGATCTAATCCTTTGAACTTCTTATCAAATGAATTCTTTATTAAATGCCAAGGTTCCAAAGAAAATTAAAGTACAAAGGAAATCACATAAAAAACAAAGACCCTAGAGACCTTTTCTCTCTCCTATGAAGAATGCACCTAGAAGTTGGTGGTTCATCCCGAAACAAAGACATGGTTGATGATGTCAGCATGACATAGTGGCATGGGGGACACGTGGAAATCCATTTTGGCATTTTTAAGGGCATAAAGAGCCAAATCTAGGTGACACATGTCATCACCCAGGAGACATCATGTGGAGATGAGGACATCAACATGACGTCACTTCATAGATCTACATTTCGGAGGAAGAGGCTAGTGTAACTCTATTTTAATTTGCATTTGAAAAATATTCTGATGAGAGGGGCTTCGATATTTGTTGCAAATTTCTCACAAAGACCTTAAATGACCAAGGGTGCAGAGCTGGGTGGAGCCCCTTAGCGCTAGGATGGAATTTCGGAGGATGGTGGTGTCAAAACTCTTTTAATTCCTTTTTGAAAATCTTCTGATGAAGAGGGGCTTCAATGTGTGCTGGCACTTGGTCCTGAAGACTCATTAGAACCAAAGGCATGAACCAAGGCCAAGCATCCAAACATTATAAAGCATTTTGGAGGGAAAGGCAATCAAAAATTTTATAAGAACCTTTGATGGAAGGAGCTATGAAATCATGTGGAATTTGGTCAAAAAGATGGGGATGAGCACTGAGAGCTATGAACCCATTGGAAGTGGCAGTTTTTGTAACCCAAATGTTAATTTCAATTTGAAAACTTATGATGGTCTCTCGTCACAAACTAAATTATTGTAGGTACTTGTGCATCTCTTTGAACAAGAATACAACACCATCTACTCTCGTGTTCTTCTTATGTCAATGTGTCTCTATTGAATTCTTTTGTAATAACCTCAATTTGATCCCTAGATTAGAAATGTGAAATTGTGCATATGATGAATGCCTAAGAATAAAACAATATAATATGTAAAAGTACAATGACTGATAATAAACTACCTTACCAACTATAAATGAAGAAGGAAATATCATGGGAGTATATGATTCCACACGAGAGGAATTGAAGGGAGGTTTAGGGGACTAAAAGGAGGCCAAAGAAAAATATTAGTATTTTATCCTAAGCCTACGTCATTTACCTTATTTAACCTTGACTTTGGAGCTTTGGAATTAGTTTTCAGTTCAAGTATATGAGCTTCTTGGGAAGCCACATGAGGTATTATTGTAACGAAAATACAATGCATAGATTTTGGTTATGCAAAGGGGATTATTACCATTCTTCCTAAGAAGGAGGATTGTTCACTAGCATGTTTGGATGAGGTATTACAACCTCTCCATGGATAGAAAAATTGCATGTTTTCAATAATAAAATTATGGGAAATGCTTACCATGAACCCATATTGAAGTAATTTATGGTGATGTGCTAGGGAAATGGATGCCATTTAATAAAAGAAATTGCAACTAAGTATCCCTAAATTTATTGTCAATAATATTTCTTATCCAGTCTATCCCTATGACAGAGTAGAGTAGCTGAGGGTACTACGTTGTAGAGAAGGGGATTCCATTCCTTGGGTTGTGTAGGCTAAAATAAGAGAGAGAGTGTGTGGAATCAACATAGTTATAAGAGTTAACTAATCATATTGTTTTGTAAATGGGAAATAGATTATGTGAGAGGACTAGAGCTAGCTATAGGTGTTTCTTCCTTGTGGACTCATAACCTTTGCTTAAGAGTGGAATATTGTAGTTCAATAGAGCATATGGTTGGGTGAAATGTCCTTCATATTCAACTAGTTGGTGATTTATTCTTAGCAGATAAGTTTATATGGATTATGTTTGATTATGCTAAATAAATGTTGCACTACAAGGAGGACAACATGTAGTAGATTTTTTATCAAACCTTCCTACAAACATTTATCACTCTTTATTTATAGAAAATGCAAGTGATTGGAGGTTTTTGTGGAGGCTTCTTTGATGGTGCAACTCACTTAACAAGATTCCCTAGTGTGCTACACAATCTAATGCACCATTGTTACTATATTAAGGAGAATTGATAACTATATTACTATAAAATAACAAAATCACTTAAAAAAGATTTGCATGTTGATTCTCCACACTAGATTAAAAACATTGGTACACTTGTGAAGGACGCATCAGATCAAGTTAGTGTTATAGCTCAAAAAGACACCCCCCTAGGTCTACTAGAAGGGAACAACATCTTGAAAGTCAAGATGCAGAAATTGGTTTGTGGAGAGCTCCAAAAACCCACAGTTGGTGCCTTCAATGTGTTGTAAAATGTAACTAGTTTCGGTCTTCATAATTGTCATTGTACTCGTATAGTTATATATATCTTATGTTACAAGAAAAAGGAGAAAGAAAATAATATTTTTAAGCATGGGTTTCCTACTCCTTTTTATTGGCTACTAGGTCAAGCATTCATTTCATGCTTAAAGGCTTTGTCAAGTCAAAAAAAAAATCTTGAAGCAAAAGAGTATTTATCACTTGTATAACACCCTATTGGGCAAGTTGTAACATGTAAAAGATATTAGTTTTTAGTCTAGAAAGTCGAATTTTACCTCCAAGACCAAGTTGGTCCAGTTTGAGGGAATTTGACCTCATGAGAAGGCTATATAAAGGAAGAAATATAAATTCATTTGGACACACTTTTGTAGTTCGATCAAAAGCAAGAAAGAAGTGGAAAAAGGAGTGAAGGTCAAGGAGAAGGAAGCATTTCAAGAAGAAACTGAAATTTGGAATTTTGTGATCATTTTCTCTCACACGTGTGCAGGAATTAGGGTTTCTGCAATTTTTGCAAGGCCGAAAGTTGCAAGCCAAAGTTACAGATCTGAAGTAAGGATCAAAACTTTCTATGGAGTAGATCTTGAAGGAGTTGACTTTTGTTGACTTTAGTAGACTTTGTCTTGTCTTGAAGGAAAATGTTTTGAGGGATCCCGTGGTTCTTGTAGGAGGTCTTGACTTTGGTCTTAGGGTCTTGGATTTATCATTTGAATTGATTCTATAAGAAGAGAAGATATTATTTACAGGTTTTGCCCTTTGGAGGGGTTTTTCCCTAGCTTTAAGCCTATATTTTGTGTCCACTATCTTTTATGATCTGCATGGTTTATGCCCTTGATAACTATTTTATGAAAGAAATATAATAAAGAACAAGAGAAGATAACATAATTTCATAATATTTTATCAAGGATAAGGAGAATTGTTTAAATAGTTTCCATACTTGATTCTCCAACATGGTATCAGAGCCAAGGTGAGAAGAAGGCAACTTGAAAATCATTTTTGTTGGCATAAGTGAAATACATTCATTGAATAACATTATTTTCAACAAGGGACATAAGAGAAGGACACAAGGAAAGTCTCAAATGATACTACAACAATATCTCGTCAAAGGAAGGCTTAAGGAAGAAGAATCAAAATCTCATTGAAGGAAGAAGATTACAAGCTCTTGTTGAAGGCTCTCTAATGCACTCCATCATCTTAAAGGAAATATTGCTACTTCTCCATTGAACAAATTTAATATCCCTCTTGGAAGGTCATCAATTTTAAGGCTCATTGGAATACATCTTTGAAGGAAGCATCAAAGTTTTTTGGAAACATCATCCACTCTTTGAAGCATCTTGTAGAAACTGTTGTTGAAGGCATCCTAGAATTCATCACTCTAGGACATCTTTGAAGTCTCTTGAAAGGCTTCGAAACTATGAAGATAATTGAAGGAATCATCAAGAAGGACACTCGTTTGAAAAGTAAATACCATAGTATTTTCCATGCCTCGATCTAAAGATCAAATGGATATGTTTTGCAAGGAGGGAAATAAGCTATGTGGATCAGCAAACTTTCTAGCATTGAAGAAGAGGATTGATTTGGTGCTCACAAAAAATGAGGTCATGGAATATGTTCTAGGTGAAGTGACTCAACCATACAAAGAGAAGAATCAATGATTAGAAATATACAAGAAGGGAATAGTTAGGGCACAAAGGATTCTTATTGAATCCATAAAGGATCATCTCATTCCCTTTGTTTCTGATTTGAAGTCATCTAAAGAAATTTATGATAAGTTGGTGAAATTGTACTCTATAAGTACATCATGTCAGAAAATATCCTTAAGGAATCACCTATATAAACTAAGTAAGTCAAAGGATTAATACATGGCTACATATCTTATGAAGATCTCAAAATTAAGGGACCAATTGCAAGGGCTTGGGGAAGTCACTTATAATTCATAAATGACTACTTGTGTTGAAAATGGTAACAAGAAAATCCTTATTTAATTTTCCCTTGAATTAAATTAGGAGAAAATTGTAATTCCACATCAGAAGACAACAAGAATGAATTAACTAATTTAATTTCAATCAATTGGCTCAGTTAATTCTAATTGAAGGCATAACTTGATTCATGTAGAGTGGTTCCTAAATTTTAAGAGCCTAGGTTGAGTTTAATTTGAGTTGTAATAGTTTAATTCAGTTAAACTAAGTTAATGTTAGTTAAAATAGTTCCAACTGTTGGAGGAAATAGTAGGAGTGATAGCAGTGGGGTGTGTTCAACCATTTAACTGATAAATCATCCATAATCAACTCATGCATGCATGAAATTTGAGTTACCCAATTGAGATTGGAGTTCAAGGTTAGTGTACTATTAGTTGTATGATTTTTCGATTTGTACAGTTAGTGCATGTAGTCATAGAAGGGCCTATAGGGATTGCATAATTCAAGATGGAGATTTACCTAATTAATAGGGGGCTAATTACTTGAGAAGCAATGCAAGGAAATAGGAGCTTAGCAGACAGGAAAATTGGCTAAGTATTTGGCCAGAGTTAGTTTGTGAGTTAGTGAGGTAGATTATACTTGTGCATAGATTGTTTGGGTTTGAAAAATAATTGTATTTCTTCTCTATTTTTATGATCTAATGCAATACATAGATAGGAAGGGGTTTTGAGCAGAAAATTTTCCGCTCAGATAAACCTCTGTGCATATGTGATTGAATCTTGTCTCATGTTTATGTTGTGATTTCTTGATCGATTAATTGTATCCGCTAATGCGTATAGTAGATTCAAGTCTTTTGTTTTAGCATATTACATAAGCAGTTTGAATCTACAAGGAATTTCTACATGGTATCAAAGTGGGAATCACAATAGAAAATAAACATTTGATTTTTCCTTTGTAGGTAAATAGAATTTGTAGTATCATTCTTCAAATCCAATAGGATGTCATTCTATGGATTGAGACTCGAGTATGCCCTTAAGGGTAGATCAAATTATATTTCTTAGAAGAACAGGATGGATGCAGTGTTGGAAGATAACAGGATGAAGGAATTCATAGACAATGATATTCCTAAGCCTCCAACAATTGATGCTCAAGATATGTTAGAGTTTAAGAAATGTGTGGCAAAGGTGAGGAGTATCATACTAGAAGGAGTTCAAGATCATATTGTCTCGAATCTTGATGGGAAGGATACCCGATATGCAATGTCACAAGCCTTGATAGACTTGTTTTAGAATAGTAGTGATCATAAGAAGCTGGCACTAAAGGAAAAGCTTTGAAATATAAAGATGGTGAAGGGAAACATAATACCACAGTACTTGAGTAGGTTCACCCAATGTCAGGATGAACTTCGGAGTGTTGGAATTATAGTTGTTGAAGATGATCTCATAATCCTGTCACTTTTAGGAATTCCTAAGAGCTAGCACAACTACCAAGATTCGGTAAATGGGAGTGAGAAGCTATCAAATTGGGAGCGATAGTGGTCTGAGTTGGTGCAGGAAGAGATATGGTAGAACACGAGAGATGGAACCTCATCCAAGCATGATGATGAGGAGAACTGTGCCTTGGGTAAAAAGGCAAAGAAAGGGAAAGGGAATAAATCCAAATCCAAAGAAGATTCTGGTCAGGCGGGCAAGAAGAAATAATTATCGAAGACTAACTATTTTCATTATCATGACTTTGTACATTATGCCATGAAGTTTCTGCACAATAAAGTCAACAATAAGCCCTCGGGAGGAGTGGCAGGTGAAGCTCTAGCTTCACAATTTGAGTTGGATTTCACACTCATTGCATGCATGGTGACATTGGTGATGGGTAGTGTGTGGTATCTAGATAGTGGAGCCTCATTCCATATGATGGGAAAGACCTCCACATGCACATCGATATGGGATATGATGGAATGTATAGCATGATTGACATCGGTATAGTTACCTTTCAGAGGGAGTATGTTTCTCCTCTCACATTAAAAGATGTCATGTATGTTTTAGGTCTGAAGAAGAATGTCATTTCAGTTTCTATGTTCAGAGCCTATGGCTACGATGTGATATTTAGAAAAGAAAAGGATTTCCTTAGATAGATCACCATGAGACAAGTGAAGCATATCAGGGTTTAGGTGAATAACTGCTATAAATTGGATGTAAACCGTTGTGCTACATTAAGCACAAAATCATAGAAGGTGCATAACTGAGACATTGGTGAATTATGGCATAGGAGACTTGGCCATTTTCACCATGAAGCCTTGAAGATCATGCAACAAATTTCTACAGGACTTCCAAACGGTGCACTAGAGCAGTGAGATACATGCAAAGGGTGTACACTGGGGAAGTACACCAAATCCACCTTTCATGATAAGTAAAGTAAAGAGAAAATAGTCATTGAAAGAGTTTACTCAGATGTGTGTGGACCTTTCTCGACAACCTCCACAATTTAGAACAAGTATTATGTTATATTTGTAGATGATTTCTCATGTAAGTGATGTATTTGCTTCATGCAAAAGAAAGACTAGACATTCTCCAAATTTTGTGAATTTAAATCACTTGTTGAAAAGACACTGGTAGGAAAGTGAAGGCTCTTAGGAGTGATAATGGTGGTGAATATGTGTTGAATTAGTTCAAGAAATTTTGTGCATTAGAATACATTCAATGGAAGTTAATATCACCTCATAACCTACAACAGAATGGGGTGGATGAGAGGAAGAACATAAATATTGTAGGAGTTGCATGGCTAATTTTTCATGATCAGGGCCTATCATTGTACTCCTGGGATGAAGAATGAAGCACAACATTATATGTGCATAGTAGGAGTCCTCATCAGATTCTCATGATGAGTATACCAGAAGAATCTTTTTTAGGGAAGAAACTAGATGTGTCACACTTTAATATATTTGGTTCATTAGTTTACTATCATGTTACCAAGGATGCAAGGAAAAATATAGAGTCGATAGCTGAGTTGGGCATATTTTTGGGGTACACTTATACACCTCACAACTATCAGGTGTACCTTACATCTCACAGGATGACATTTGTTCATAGAGATATGAAGTTCAATGAAGAGAGGCCATGAGATGTTACCTTGAGAAGGATCTTCTGTTGCATACATATGAGGAGCTTTTGGCTCCAAAGGAAGAACCTCAAGGTGTTGTGGAGCAGAGAATGGAAGCACCCACTGATACAGATATATCCAAAGATGGAAAGAATCACACCAGGGAAGATGATAGATTATTGCATGATGCTATAGAAATGTGGGAGCACCTACATCACAACTCAGCTAGAGGAGTTCACTAGATCGATACACTGAGTACAAGGATACGATGAGTGATCTAGTTGAGACAGGACCATCCTCATTTGATGAAGTAATGTAGAAACCAATATGGGTTGATTCCAGGGTATAGGAATGTGATTCCATAGTCAGAAAGAATGTTTGGGAAGTTGTCCCAAGACCAGAGAACATGTCAGTGGTAGGTTCTAGGTGGATCTACAAGGTTAAGCAAGTAGCATATGGAAGCATCGAGAAACACAAGGCCATATTTGTGTCCAAGGAGTTCTCTCAGGTGGAGGGAATTCACTATGAGGAGACATTTGCTCTAGTTGCAAGGTACTCTTCAATCAAACCAATTGTAGCTCTTGCAGTGTAGATGGGATGGAAGATACACCAGATGGATTTGAAGATAACATTCCTCAACGGAGTTATTGCGGACGAGGTGTACATTAAGCAACCAGAAGTATTTGAGACCTTCGACAGAGAGTCACATGTGTGCATACTCAAGCAAGTGATGTATGGATTGAAACAAGTACCTTGTGCTTGGTACACCAAGCTCGACAACTATTTTACTAGTTTGGGCTTCACCAAAAGTGAAGCAAATGAAATCCTTTACCATATTGTGGTTGAAGGTAAATTATTGATTATAGTGTTATATTTCGACGATTTTATTTTAAATGGTGATGAGAAGTTGATCAAGTATTGAAAAGAGGATTTTGGAAGAGAATTCGAGATGAAGGACATGGGACTCATGCATTATTTCCTTAGTTTGGAAGTATGGCAAGGACATGGGAAACTATTTTTCTCTCAGGGAAAGTATTCCAATGAGATACTAAAGAAGTTCTACATGGAGAGAGTAAACCCATGGACACTCCTCTGGTAGGTAGTTAGAGGAAAGAGGATACCACTTCAGTAGAGGAGGTGCAGGCCACTATTTACAGGAAACTTGTGGGTTCAGTTATGTATTTGGTGAACACACAACCAAACATGTGTTATCCATTTAACCAACTTAGTCAAGCAATGGTTAAACCAACAAAATTGTATTGGAAGGAAGCCAAACATGTGTTGAGATACCTCAAAGGCACTACTCAGTTTGGTATTTGGTACAGGCGGACAGAGGGAGTGAAGTTACAAGGCTTCACATATGAAAATTGGGTGGGTATTCCATCAAATCAGTAGAGAACTTCAGCAGGATGTTGGAAATAATACTGAGAAGGGGGGGGGGGGGGGTGAATCAGCATTAGCAAGTCAATAATATTTAATTTCCATACTTAGATTCATATATGCTACTTGAGTTAATGGAACTTATGTGTATATGAAACTTTTATTAAGGAAACCAACGTATATCCTACAAACTTATGATTCAGTTAATTTTTCGTATGTTGACCTTTAATCAGTGCATCAGAACCATATAAACAGTATCCAGATGCAGTAAAATAGAATAGACAATCACACGCACAAGAACACAAGATATAAGGTGGAAACCCAAAATGGGTGAAAACCACTTGCTGCAATTGTCTCTATCTTCTTTTAATAAGAAACTTCTTTTTACAATTTTTGTACTGGCGCAGTCTTATACCAGTACGCAGGCTTCTACCTACAGAAGGCTACAACCTTCTTTCGTTCTCCAACTTCTCCTGAAAGGGAGCTACAACCCTCTAGCTCTTGTACTAGCTTATGTGTTTACTAATATGTAGGTGCAGGCCTACATAAGGCTACAACCTTCTATTTTCTTTCAGGGACCATGTTTCATAAATTTTCAGACTGGATCCATTAATAACATCAATCAACCGTCAATTATATCTGCATCAACCAATCTCCTTTGCACGAACCAAAAATGAATCAATCAATTACTTCTCAGAATGTTGTAACCTGAATACAGTGATAGTAACAAGAACCCAAACTAGAACCCAGAAACTGCAACAGAAAACAGAAGTAGCTAAAGCATATTTAATTAGGTATACGCTACTTCAATGTGTCAAACTTGTGTAGATACGACATTATCTCAAGGTGAACCTGTGTATATGCTATTTAGATATGCAGAACTAGCATGTATGTGTGCCTTTACTAAAGTGAACCTTCGTACAGATCTGTAAATGATGATTTAAACTTTACAACAATTCCAGACATCAGTTATACCCAGATTATCATATTTACATATTACAACATGTGCCAGTTATTGAGATAAAAGATCAAAACCACACAAATATACTTCTCTTCAAGCCTTAAGATCTTTACCCATCAATAGAACTTATCCTTCATCAAGCGCTCAGGTTCATCCTTGATTCAGATCCAGTTGTGCACCATAACCCAATAACCTGTATTCTATATCTTGCTCTTCATTAGATATTCAATTCCTGAGTACCCTTGCCTAATGATCTTCTCCTCCTTTTATAGTCTTAGGCCTTACTCAATACCATGTTCCAAAACCATTTAGAATCAATACCTTGGACCAAATACCTAGGGTCAACACTTTAGACAAGATAACTTGGACCAATACCATGGATCAAAATACCATGGACCAAATACCATGGACCAAAACTAAGTTTTCCAACATGTATGCACCTTTCCTTCCATGAAAGTGCGTGTGTACATTATACACACCTTTCCTTCCATGAAAGTGTATGTGTACATTATACGCACCTTTTGGTCTACGAAACTGCGTATACACACGGCTTGGTTAGTGGGGAACCTGCATATACCACTCTTTCTTCATTTTGTGAGCCTGAACTGTGATCTATCATCTGTGTGAGTTGCCATCAAGGACAACACCTGTGTCATAGTGCCAAATCTATATCATAATGCCAACAATCTCCCCCTTTTGACTTGATGGCAACCCCAAGTCACTCTCCCCCTTTGTCATCAAGGGAAAAGGGTTATGCTCCCCCTGAGTATATGCTGATGTGTTGTCCATGCTCCCCCTAAAAATAAGCAAGGTCTACAGAAAGATGACTCTATACATACATCATAAATGACCTTCCTATAACTAATGACTCATACATACATGCATCTCCCAACCAAGTGGGGATATACCAAGTTTGACTCATCCACCTAACCAAGTGGGTATATACCAATTGTTTATACATGTTAGAACAAGAATATTACATCATCCATCCCGTGCATGGTGGGGAAACAAAATAGGTCATTTCATGACCTTGACATTAAAATATATACATGACATAGAGACCAAATATCTGAAACAAGACTATGATAGTTATCAGCAGCATCTATCAATCACCATCCAGACCAGCAACCATGATCTCCCCCTGAACATGTTCCACTTGCATCAAAAACAATTGTGAATTTGTACCAAGATCTTCTAAGATAATGCCAATAATGCATTATTAGCAGTATATGCTCCCCCTGTGCCAGATGATCACTGTCAGACCCATATCAGATTCCTTTCATCTTGAGTTTGGCCCACTATTTTTCTTCAAACCAACATATACACGAATGTATCCATTGCAATCGGCATATGTACGTAGATATTCTTCATGAAACTCGCATACAACTACTTTTCTTTGAAATAGATAAGTTTTAACAGCAAGATGATGCATCAAATACTCCCAGCTTCTATCTGAGATATTCAAATGTCTCTCTGGGCAGTGGTTTGGTGGATATATCAGCAACCTATTCTTTGGATGGAAGATACTCCAACTTGACCTCTTTTTCAAGCACTTGTTCACGTAGAAAGTGATATTTGATGGGTATGTGCTTGGCCTTGGAATGCATGACTGGATTCTTTGAAATACAGATTGCACTTGTATTATCACATAGAATGGAGATGCGTGGAGTACATGTGATCTAAATGTCTTGCAATGTTTGCATCATCCAAAGGAGTTGTGTGCAACATGATGCAACAACCACATATTTTGCTTCATCTATAGATAATGCAATTGAACTTTATTTCTTGAAGAACCAAGACACTAATCTGGAACCCATATAGAATGCACCACCACTAGTGCTTTTTTTGTCATCCATGCTTCCTCCCCAATCTGCATCTGTATATGCATGAAGTGTAAGATCTGTATCCCTAGGATACCATAAACCAAAATTCTAAGTTCCTTGAAGATATTTGAAGATCCTTTTGACTGCCTGAAGGTGTGATTCCTTTGGATTTGCTTGGAATCTTCTAACTATTCCCACTGCATGCATGATATCTGGTCGATTACCTATTAGATAAAGAAAACTACCAACCATGGATCTATAGGTTGGTTGATGTACTACTGCTGATTCATCATTTGAGCTGAGACTGCATCCTGTTACCATGGGGGTACATACTGGTTTAGAATATTCAATGTCATATTTTTTCAAGATTTTCTTGAGATACTCGGTTTGTGATAGAAGAATACCATCTTTATTTTATTGAACTTGTAGACCAAGAAATATGTGAGTTCACCAAGCAAGGACATTTCAAATTCTTGTTGCATTACCAAAGAAAATTTTTGACTCATGGCTTCTTCATTGCTAACAAAAATGATATCATCAACATACACTACAAGTATTAACAATTTATCTTTATCAATATTTTATATATATTTCTATCAGCTGATCCTTTTGAAAAGCCTTGTTGACGAAGGTATTTGTCAAGACGATAATACTAGGCCCTTGGAGCTTGTTTTAGACCATAGAGAGCCTTTCTGAGTCGGCACACAAGTTTTGGATCATTTCCAAGGATGAATCCATCTGGTTGCTCAATATATACTTCTTCTTCTAAGTCTCCATTAAGAAAGACAGATTTTACATCCATTTGGTATACTTTGAATTTCTGAGAGCTAGAAAGAGCAAGGAACATTCTTATGGCTTCAAGTCTAGGAACAGGTGCAAAAGTTTCTTCAAAATCTATACCTTCTTGTTGAGCATATCCTTTACAAACAAGTCTGGCCTTGTTTCTGATAACTTCACCATTTTCATTCAGCTTGTTTTTAAATATCCATTTGATTCCTATGATATTCGTATGATGTGGTCTAGGAACTAATTCTCATGTATTATTCTTTTCAATTTTCTCAAGTTCTTCATTCATGGCATTGACACAACATTCATCTTTGCATGCTTCACTTACAATTTGAGGTTTGCTAGAGGAAAGCAATGCTAGATAGCTTGAATCTTCTGCAATAGTTCTTCTTTTCTGCACACCTGCCTCTTTCTGTCCCAAAATTGAGTCTTTGGATGACTTTTCTGAACATACCTAGATGGAGTCTTTTCTTCTGCTGTTATCTGTTCTTCTGGTGCTTCATTGGCTTCTTCTTTAGAATTTGTCTGATTTGATGTGGAAGGATAATCCTCGTCTTCTTCACACTCTTCATTTTTTACCTGCTTTGTATTTTTGCCTGCTTCATCAACCACAACATCAATACTTTCAATAATTTTCCTAAGTCTTTTATTATAACACTTATATCCTTTACTTTGGGAAGAGTAACCAAGGAGAATGCCTTCATCTGCTCTAGGTTCAAACTTGCCAAGTTTTTCATCAGTCCTTTTGATGTAACATTTACTTCCAAAAGCTTTGAAGTATTTTACAGTAGGAGTCTTACCATACCAAAGTTCATGTGGATTTTGAGTGTTCTTTACCCAAACATTTGCTTTATTGAGAATAGTGATAGCACCAAATGTAGCTTCACCCCATAAGGTTGCAGGAGTTCCAGACTCATCTAGCATGGAATGAGACATTTGTTGAACAGTTCTGTTCATCCTGTCTACCACCCCATTTTGCTGAGGAGTCCTTACAGTGGAGAATTCTCTTTTTATTCCATGTTCTTCACAAAAGTCAAAGAATTCATCTAAGGTAAATTCCCCTCCTTGATCAGATCTGAGGCATTTGATTTTGTGATCTAATTCATTTTCAACCAAATATTTGAAGGCTTTGAACTTTTCAAATGCTTCATCTTTATGCTTTAGAAGTCCTATCCAACACATTTTGGAAAAATCGTCAATGAACAATATAAAGTATTCTTCTCCACGAGGTGACTTTTTCATTGATGGACCACATAAATCAGTATGAACAAGTTCAAGAGTCTTACTAGGTGATCCTTCCTTCTCAGGGAAATGTGCTCTGGTTTGCTTACCAAATTGACATGATTTGCATATTGTATTTTCTGGAACGTTGATATCAGGAACATCATGAAATAGAGGATTTTTTAGTATTGGGTCTGCAACAGTTTCTTAGTATAGTAGGAAGCAAAGATTAGTTACACTCAATTCAACACAAGAAGAATAAATGGTTTCCAGTCAAGAAGATTTTGAAGCTATATGAATGAGGAAGATTCTCGTTAGGTTATTTGGTCAGATGATGGATCCCACTATTATTTACTATGACAATTAGAGTTGTATCAAACTCTTTGAAAATTTAGTTTTTCATGATCAATCCAAGCATATTGACATCTGGTATCACCATCTATGAGATTGTGTGCAGAGGAGAATCATGTTGTTGGAGTACATTCCTACAGAGGAACATGATGCAGATATCTGACAAAGGAAATTTCAAGATGAAATCTTGAGTTCCATAGATTCAGGATTAGGATAGTATATAATCCCTTCCTTTTCTAGAGGGAGTGTTGAAAATGGCAACAAGAAAATCCCAATTTAATTTTCCCTTGAATTAAATTGGGAGAAAATTGTAATTCCACATCACACGAAAACAAGAGTGTGTTAACTAAGTTAATTTCACATAGTTGGCTCAGTTAATTCGAGTTGAGGGCCTAATTTGAGTCATGTAGAGTGGTTCCTAAATTTTAGGAGCCTAGGTTGCATTTAATTTGAATTGTAATAGTTTAGTTCAGTTAAATTGAGTTAATGTCAGTTAAACTGGTTCCAACTATTGGAGGAACTAGTAGGAGGTCTAACAACGGGGTGCAAGTTCATGTGTTCAACTAGTTAACTGATAAATTGGCCATAATTAACCCATGCATACATGAAATTCGAGTTATCCAATTGAGATTGGAGTTCAAGGGTAGTGGACTATCAATTGTATAATAATGTGAGTTGTACATGTGGAGAATGCAGTCAGAGAAGGGCCTATAGGCATTGTAATATTCAAGATGGGGATTTCCCTAATTAATAGGGGGATAATTCCTTGAGAAACAACACAAGGAAATAGGAGCCTGGACAATAAAATTGGCTAAGTATTTGTCCAGATTTGGCCTGTGAGGAAGTAAGATAGATTATACTTGTGGAGATATTGTTCACGCTTGAACAAGCATTGTATTTCTTCTCTATTTTTCTAATCTAATGAAATTTTCAGATAGTAAGGGGTTTTGAGCAGCAAGCATTCCCCTTAGATAAATCTCTGAGCATATGTGATTGAATCTTGTCTCATGTTTATGTTTTGATTTCTTGATCAGTTAATTTTTTCCATTAATGAGTAGAGTAGAGTCAAGTCTTTTGTTTTATAATATTACATAAGTAGTTTGAATCTACAAGGGACTTCTACAACTTTTGTATTAAATGCTTTGCCACCAAATTGGAGAAATTGTGCAACTAGTGTCTAATTAGGAAAATATATTACTCCCTTTTACAAACAATAGGTTTATGTATCTTGGTAGAAAAAATGATAAAGGAAAAGGAAGACACTAAATCAAATGAAAAGTCTCAAGCTTTTATTATAAAATCCAAGAATAAAAAGAAAGGAAATTTTGTAAAGTCCAAAGGAAAGCAAGATATGTCCAAGATTCAATGTTATGGATGCAATGCATATGGAAATTTTAAGAGGGATTGTCCTAACATTTCACAAAATGAGAAAAGGAAGGAAAGAAGTCAAGCTCACACAGCTGAATAAAAGGAAGAACCTCAAAAGAAGTTGAAAGGTGAGGATCCCAATGATCTATATTATTGAAAGGAGATCCATCTATCAAGCTTATGTACAATGTGTATTTATTTTATTAGAAAATATAAATTAGAGTATAATTCATCATTGAAGTCTCTGGAAGTGTTTTGATTTTTGTATAATCGTGAAAGGAGGCATGGCATTATAGAATAAAGCATACGATAGTAGAGAAATTAGAGTCTACATGATCAAGTTTCTTTGGAAGAGATCATCTAGCTAACAAGAATGAGAAATTTTGGACCATCTTGCACATCATAGTTAATCCAAGTATTTTCTAACATAATGTTAGAGGTAGTAATGTTGCAGAAAGGATCATCGAGATCCTACTATAAGAATCATCATATAGGGAAGGTTATTTAACTTAGAAGCAACATGACATAACTGGTATATATTTCATCAAATATAGAAACAATATTCTTGAAGGATGAAGGGATGATAATGGTCAAGTTGAAATTTGAGAGGAAGAATTAAAGTATTTCTCCTCTTAAGGAAAACTTATCTTTGATAAGGAAAGAAGCAAGCTCATTCAAAGAAAGTATGGCTAGATGGTTAAAGGTATTCATGCCTTCAGTTACTGTTTTCAAAAAAGGTAGAATTCATGTCTACAAGAATCTTGCAGAAAGAGTTGGTCATACGAATGTGTTTGATAACATAAGAATGAGAAGGATTCCATGTAATTACTCGACACATGGAATAAGGACTTTGGCATGCTTTGAAATGGTTAAGGATCAAGACTATTCCACCAGATGACATCATTTAGACATGATAATATTGATCAACATCAAATATGGTTTCCTGAAGAAAGAAAGAATAAATTGCATCTAGTTGGTCAGTTTGTTCCATGATTACAAGTGATTAGTATTTGTAAGGATATTTGAAGATATACCATGTGAAATTATGTTGAAATCAGAAGTAAGAAAAATCCAAAGAGGACATCTTATTGAGGTAATTTTGATATTGATGTCTTGGTTTTGGTTATCTGGTCGATATATGTTTTTTCTACCTAGAAGGATATTGCATAAATGCATAATGAATTTGATGCAAGTATATCTATAATTGTTGGTTTTTAGCTGTATGACATGATTTAGACATGATAACATTGATCAACATCGAATATGGTTTCCTAAAGAAAGAAAGAAGAAATTGCATCTTGTTGGTTAGTTTGTTCCATGATTACAAGTGATTAGTATGTATAAGGATCATTGAATATAGACCATGTGAAATGATGTTGATCTCAGAAGTAAGAAAAATCCAAAGAGGCCATCATATTGAGGTATTTTTGATATTGATGTCTTGGTTTTGGTTATCTGGTGGATATATGTTTTCTCTACCTGGAAGGATACTACATAAATGCATAATGAGAGTTGATGAAAGTATATCTACAATTGTTGGTTTTGAACTCAATTCAATGAATACATGAATTGAGTGGATGATTTTGGTAACCCTTGAAGGATTATGTGGTCAATATGTTTACATCATCTTGGCATTAATAAGTAGTAGTATAAAGATATAACTTGATGATCATGTTTTGATGATGATGAAAATAAATTTCATGTTTAAAAAGATCTATCACTAAGCTCTACTATTATTGGCTAAATATAATGTATTTGTTGATGATGTCTAGAGGAAAATGATATGATAGGTTGATGGCATGAATCCTGTCACAGTTTGGATCCATTTACATTCAGGAAGATGAAAGCTCAATTTGATGAAGATGTGGAGAAGACGAGAAGCCATGTGGCTAATTGAATATCTCCATAAATGAATTGTAGTTTATGTATTGATGAAGGCACACTAGAAATCTTCCCAATTGAAATAAGTAAAAGAATCTCCTCTTTACTTTAGAGGGAGTAAGAAGTCTCCTTAACTGTTTGAGAAGGAGAAAGGATCTACTCCAAAATCAAGAGGGAATGAGGATATTCTCTCTAGGTTGAGAGGGAGTGATGTTAAAGACATTATATTATCCATGTTTCTTGCACTAGACTAGGACAAATAACCGTAAGTCTTAGTGAAGGCACTAGGAGTGAGAATGCAGGATTGGATAAGCATATAATATAGATATTCCTTTAGGATAAATAATCCAAGATTGGAAGTTGATCGACACTCTTTGAGGATTGGACGGGTGTCCAAGATAAGGGAGGTCAAAGAGGACTAACATTATTTGAGAATAATTAATCGAAGATGAGAATAGTCCTAAAAGGACATACCTAGTGAACTTTTGTATAGGGTATGTGCCTTAAGAGGTAGTGTGGTGCCTCACATAAATCCTCCCAGCATTATGCTCTAATATAAATAGACATCGTTAGTTAAAGGCCTTATTATGTTGACAATGTTGGTTATAATGTTGATGGTTGAGAATGGCTTATCAATCTAACTCTTCTTATTAGAACCCTTCAGTTTCCTAATACCCTTGTACTGGTTGTACAATTATGAATACCTCCCTAGTTAAGAGGAAGTGTTGGAAAATGTAACTAGTTAATGTCTTCATAATTTTCATTGTACTCATATCATTATGTTTATCTTATGTTACAAGAAAAAGAAGAAAGAAAAATATTATTTGTAAGCATGGGTTTGATTCTCCTTTTTGTTGGTCTACTGGATCAAGCATGCATTTCATGCTCCTAGGGTTTTTCAAGTCAAAAGAATATTTTTCTTGAGTCAAAATAGTTTTTATAATTTGTATAAGACTCTATTGGGAAAGTTGTAACATGTAAAAGATATTATTTTTTAGTTTAGAAAGTCAAATTTGACCTCTGAGACTAAGTCGACCTTGCCAGAGGAAATCAGCCCAGTTTGAGGGAATTTGACCTCACGAGAAGGCTATATAAAGGAAGCAAGCTCAATTCATTTGGATACACTTTTTTAGTTCAATCAAAGCAAGAAAGAAGTAGAAAAATGAGTTAAGTTCAAGGAGAAGAAAGCATTTCAATAAGAAACTGAAATTTTGAATTTTATGATTATTTTCTCTCACACGTGTGAAGGAATTAGGGTTTTTTTTATTGGAAAAAATGTCCTCCATCAAGATTAGGGGAGACCATCCAGTCAGGAACTTAAAGCAGATCCATTTTCGTTGAATATGGTGGTTCATAATAGTTATAGGTCCAGTTACCCTATCATCTAATACTAGCCTAAAACTAATCTAATACTAATCTAACCTAAACTAAGAGTTAATCTTCCACATCATAATATGTTACATTTCCTTTATATCGATATTTAAAGGTGTAAGTTAAATAAGTAAATCGACACAAAGTTTTGATCGATTTAAAAAGGCTGACCAAACTATAATCAAATGATTTACTTGCCTCTTTAAGGGAGGACTTGATGCAAACTAAGATGTAAATGCTAATCTTAAAAAAAAAAAAAAACCATTCTTGAATTAGAATGGGATAACCCTCTCCTAATCTAAGAAAAAGATAACTAAAACAGGGGGAAATATTTGTTTATGAATGAATTCACAATTCATATTCAAATATGAATTCCAAAATAGCTTGTAAACTCATTAAAGGTTAAAACAACTATGTAAATGAAGCTACTTTAATAAATAGTTATTAAGGTAAGTCGATCTATAAGCCTGAATTCATTTTAAACATAATTCATTATAAAATTTGTATTAATCAAAATAAATAGTTCATTTCAATTAATACACATAAAAGAAAAATACATCTGTGAATAAATAAAAATAGTTATCATTCACCACAAGTATAATTCAATGAATTAAATATGATTTCGATCTCATTCTTCCTCTTGGAGATAGCTCCTGCAAGACTTTAGCAACATATCACAATATGACTCAAACATAGTGTTAGAGATCAAAGAAACATACTACTTAGAATTTAAATCAAAACCAATTATAAAAATTTAACAAAAATATGAAAATTCATCATTCTTGTAATAGTACACAAGAATGTAAACTTATTAAACATTGCCAAAATTACATTACAAATGCACAGTCTTAGAGCAACTCAGGCCCATAGTAAAATTGCCTGCAATAGTCAAAAGAAATTATAACAAAGCCATAAACCCTTTTTAAATCTCTATAATAACTCTCTCTGTGATAAAAAATAGTATATAAGCACAAATTAAATCATACCAGAGACCCCCCTTTGGTGGATCGTGACCTCTCCCTCTTTGAATCGAATTCAGGGGTATTTATACAAGATTTACATAGCTAACAACCCCCCTTATATCTCTCAACAACTGAATATGGAGGATTTCTTCAGTAGGTCGAAAACATATTATTTTAGTTGAATATAGGCCAAATTTGGGAAATTGTTACACTAGTTGAACCAATTGACTTTGTTGCTAGCTGAAGGATCCATTAGTTGTTATTCGTCATGTCCTTTTATGGAGTTCATTACAACGATTGAATTGATTTCGAATAGTATTTTCCACATGGAAGGGGGCCTTTAGAAGCATGGACAGAGCACGACATTATGTCCTATTACACAAATCATAGAGGAGATCATAGCTTTATTATTAAAATAGTAAAAACACAGATTAAACTATAAAAATGTGTTAAACTATATGTATGCCAAGAGACCCTTTTAAATTAATTAAGTGGATTTTACTTATATGTGGAAAGAGCTGAGTCGTATCAGAGGCAAGTTCATCAAAACTTTTAAAATGAGAGAAAACGAAATAGTTATGATATTGGGTGGCTCTGATATGGAGTGGATGCAATATATTTATAGACCATAATTAATACCATATCAGGTCCGACATATCAGAGCTTGGAATATATCGAGGTGTTGTATCATAGATTTGATATTGGATTTGGAAAGAGTGATAGTCAATAAGAAGTTCTGATATGGATAAGAGGGGTTTATCGAAGAATCATAGGATTAGAATATTAGAATATCAATGACTATGATATATCAGAGGATGGGTGAAAAGAGATATCGGGGGAATATGATTATCAAAGGTCAGAGAAACATGGATATCAGATTATTGTAGATAACCATATCGTAGTTTTGAATATGTGTCTAGAAAGTAAATCTCCAATATGCATTACCTCCAATATGCGGGAGCAGAAACAATGACGTGGAATGTGGGTTCTTTACTCTGACAGTTCATTATGATATCTTTTATGGCCTAGCCA
Organism: Pinus taeda; assembly: GCA_000404065.3. Classification (NCBI taxonomy): domain Eukaryota; kingdom Viridiplantae; phylum Streptophyta; class Pinopsida; order Pinales; family Pinaceae; genus Pinus; species Pinus taeda. The sequence continues at coordinate 110,011 of APFE031213053.1, read as the reverse complement.
TTTTATAATATGCTTTTATTGAAAAGAGCCACTTTAATATGATGGATTGGACTTTGGGTATCGAATATTTCCAAAAGGATTCTTCTCATATCAAAGTCTCAATCCCCAAAAGATATGATATATATTTAATCGATATGCCACATTGTTTAATGATTAAGGCTTAAAGCCTATGCACACATCTTGGTCTCAGGGGCTATTTTATCCATTAATATAATTAATTAAGATGTTTAAAACAAAAACTTGTTTACAAAGTTTATCAACAAACAAACTTAATCAAACTTAGGAAAACTATAAAAATAAAATAAGTGTAAATAAAAAGAAAATTACACTTCAAATGAAGATATCACACTCAAAGCCTACATCCAATGCAAAAAAGGGTCCCCATGTCTATTATGATAGAATAAAATGGGGGTGTTGTGTTTTCACTACAATAGGCTTCTATAATTGTTACAGGTTGAAAGTTGTAGGCTGAAGTTGCAAATCTTAAGTGAGGGTTGAAACCTTATTTAGAGTAGATCTTGAAGGAGTTGACTTTCATTGACTTTGGTATACCTTGTCTTGTCTTGAAGGAAATCATTTGGAGGGTTGAATAGGTGCTTGGAGGAGGTCTTGACTTTGGTCTTATGGTATTGGATTTCTCATTTAAATTGATTCTATAAGAAGAGAGAATATTATTTCTGGGTTTTCCCCTTTGGAGGGGTTTTTTTTTGGCTTGAAGCCTATATTTTGTGTCTACTGTCTTTTATGATCTTCGTGGTTTATGCTCTTGATAAATGTTTCATGAAAATAATCTAATAAAGAACAAAATAACATAACATAATTTCACAACATTTTATCATGGATAAGGATAATTGTTTAAATAGTTTCCCTATGTGATTCTCCAATACATCGTTCCCCTACCATTATATTCCAGCAATGTTATTATAGCACCATTTACCACTCTTGGTAGATTTGATGCTCTGATTATGGCCTAGGGAAACCCTTCCTTCTAGACTTGGTCCAAAATTTGAAAAAACAGTGTTTTATTCCCTATATGCTAATTTTCCCTGTGATAAAAGTGTGTACACGTGGGTCAGCGTATACCCAACCCGCGTACAAATGTTAAAACACTTAAAAAACTTATATTTCCTTAATTTTGGGTGGATTTCACTGGTTTTACCTGTTACTCACCTCCTATTGTCCGTGGGCCAATTGTTTCCCAACTCAAAAAACTAATTTGGAGAAGTATAAATAAACCTCCATGGGAAGGCCTGAATGGAGAAGATAGGAGATATTGATACTATAGTGAAATTATCCCTGATCGAGTTTGACGAAATCCCTATGCCTCTTGCACTCCCCAAAGCTTCAAGAAACCCTTGTTTCCTTGTTGGAGATATCCTTCATATTTCTTGAGATATCGTTGTATTGGTGATGGAGGAAGATTGTTGAGGTCGGGAAAGGACTGATCTGGAGGATGGTTCTGCTTGGAGTCAGAGAAGGACTCAAGTCGTATTTCTCCACTTTACTTGTAGCTAAATTCAATAAAGGAACGTTGCTTTGTTTTCGATATTAAATGTGTTTATGCATCAATTTATATTGTAGTTCGTTTATGAATCTTACATTGACGCATAATGTTTCATCCATTTATATGATTTAAAGTTAATATCATGAACATTCTTTATGTTTGTACTGTTGTATATGTTTCATTTGAATAATTTTCGGGTTTTGAAGGCATCAAGAGAAGTTGAGGGTTTGCACCCTATGGGATCTACTCAAATGTAGGACTCCGAGTAAGGACACTCTTACACAGTTTAGTAGAATAAGCATTTAGGTTGATTGCCTGAGCATTTCTTGTTGGGGTTTGCGCTCCACTCTGTTTGAGTTCTCAACCCAAGACCCTAGGGTGTTCTCACCCCCAATAGAATTGGTGACTCCACTGGGGATAACATTCTTGTTATTCCTAGTTTGGGTTGTTTGTTCTCAATCAGGGTTCATTTTCTTGATTTCTTGCTTTTACAGTGTTGTTTGATTAATTAGCATCGTAGGCATCAAGTCTGATCTTCTTGATCAGACCTTGATTTTTATTTTTTCCTAATTGAGCTTTTTATAAGCTATTTTCTTAGGTTATAGTGGCATATACATGCAGGTTTCTTCAAGTACACTTGCGTATATGCGAGTTTCTTGTATTAGAAATTTGTGTACACACTTTTGTGTCTTTACACAGTCACGTATACAATTTTTTGAATTGCTTTTCAAATCTCTTTGCGCAATTAGGTCTCCTGCTTGGTGATTTACGCTGTTGTATGGTCATCTACTATCTGGAGAACTCAGTTTTCCTGAAAGCTTTCTTTTTCAAAATCTCATTCTCACTGAAAAGCCTAGCTGGCCTAGGATTACTTCTTAAGCAAGTTTGTGGTTTGTGTCTTGCGTTCAATACTTCTGTTTGAAGTTCTTGGATGTTCTAGTTTTCCAGAACAACAAATTGATTTTGATTTTGTTTGCAGCTCAGGTTTCAAATTTCCTTGATTTTCTTTTCCTTGTTCGATTGGCCTAGTTCATTTTTGAGCTTTTTTAAGAGTCCTTTTTGGCAATTTTGAAAATTTTTCTTTCTAGACATTTTGTTGGTTTTCCGAAATCATTTGTTGTTGTTCGTGATCAATTTTTGCAAGTTTTTAGTCTCTCTTGTTTTAAGTTTCATTTATTAATTAGGTTTATAAGTTGCAAGATTTAAAGACTCCTTGTGCTTATTTCTTGATCTTTCAAATTTTAGTAGTGCTTTTGAGACCTCAAAAAGTTGCTTTTGTTTTCTCAAAAGAAAAAACACAAAAACATTTCTTTTGTTTTTCTTTTTCCAAGCTTTTGGTTTTTTGGTTTCTTTTGGTTTTGGTTTTTGAGCAATTGTGATATTTCTGAATTTGTTTTTCTTGGTTTTGAGGGAAATTTGTTATTAAATTTTTTCCCTCTTTATTGTCAAGTGGCCTTATTGATTTTATAAAGGAACACTTTTGCTTCTTGTATGAGCATCCATGCACTATCATTATATTTTGCATTAAGATAGTTTGCATTGCAGACATTTTAGTCTTTTTGTTAGCTTTTGTGTGTATGGATGTGTTTTCTGGAAAAAGAAAAATTTTCTTGTACAATGTTATTCATATAAATCTATAGAAATCCCTTTTCACTGAAGAAAATAATTGCATTTGCATGTAGCTAAGTTTCTATTGGTTTCTGTTGTGTCAAAACATCATTAGTTTCAGTCTCATTTTTACCCATGACTTAAAGAACAACCCTATAAAATCAAATGCTTTAATAAAATGAACTAGAACTTTTATTTTTGTCTTTAACATACACCAACAAGTTTAGGTTCATTAAGGCCTTAGAATAGGTGAGTGGAGAGTTAACTCTCCAATGCAGCACAAATTATCAAACATAGAATTTGAATAACGAGCGAAATCTAATATCATTAGAAAGACCGGGGAAGCTTTGTGACTGGGAGTTAAGCACGAGGGAGAGTGAAGACAAGGAAGAGAGATACTCCCCTCTCCTACTTGTTGGATCCCACCTCACGACTATTCTGCTCGGCCTTTGATATGAGTCGGTGCCTATAGTTGCCTTTCCTATGGATCTCATAGGTAGCTATAGAGGGAAGTCCCGTGGCACCTAAGGTAGACGTTGCATCACATTGAATAGTACTTCTAGATGGCACCCTTGTGAAGCTTGGCCACTTGTACTGGCAAAAGGATTATTTCTAGAGGTTAGCGTAACTGTTTTCGTTACCTTCGCTGGTAGGATTGGGCCGTTATTATCCCAAACTATCTTCAGAAGGTCCCTTACTTCACTTTCTTGTATTTTGGTGTCCAGTCCTCATCACCCAGAGCCACAATACTTTGAAGTTGCTTGATTGGTTGCATATTTAGGGACTTTATAGTCCAGTACTCTTTGCTCTTTGTATTTAGTTGGCCTTAGGTATTTTTTGTCATGTCACTTTTGATCTTATATTCTGAGTGACTGACCTACAACTTCGCCAATCTTGAAAGGTTGTTGATCTTTCTTTTTGAAAGTTATGGAGTTGTCTCCTTAAGGGCAAAGGTTTTGATTGTGCATCTCTCTTCCTTTGAAATTCATTTGAACATTCATGCGAGGGAAGGATCTGTGAATAAGTTAGATATGGCCAAAATTCTTGTGGAGACCAACCAAGGTACCCTTCCAAAACGGGATCCTTGTGCTTTTCCTGTCTTTGGAAAGGTCGGTACCCACTTGATGGCCACTTTGAATATTCCTGGATTAAATGTTGGACTACCAGTTTGGTTGTGGTCCACTCTGAATATTCCATATGTTCTTGAAGCTTCTCAAATGGATGCTTTATTTCAAGGGCATCAAGTGGGTGTTAATTGTTCATCTTCTTTAAAAGATAAATCTAGGATTCCTTTATCTCCTTCCTCTTGTAATAAGAGATCTAAAAAGAGGAGAAAGAGGAAGACGAAGAAGCAGAATAGTTCTATCCATTCACCATCAACCTCTACTAGTCATGTTGAAGATGAGCCTTTAGCCACTGCAAGTCATGCTTGGGGTACAAGTCTAGTCATTGCAAGTCATACTAACAATGCATCATCAACCCTTGCTAGTCATGTTAGAGATGAGCTTTCAACCACTACAATTCATGCTAAGGGAACAAGTCTAGTCACTACAAGTCAACTAGCAAAGAGTCACTAACCTCTGCGATTCATGTTAGGGAATTTCCACCAACCACTGCGAGTCATGTTGGTAGAATGGATGTTGATCAAAAATCTAAGCGTAGAAGTTTTCAACCTAAGTTCCCTTGTAAGATATACAAAGGAGACCATATTACTCATTTGTGCCCTGGTATTCCAGAGGTACAAAGGATATGATCCACATCTGAAAGTTATTCTACTCCTGAATCTAATATGGTTTCTCAACAGTCTCATCAACCATTGGTTGATAATGTGGTTGAGCCAATGAAATCTCAGCTGATTACACTCCTCTTTTGGTGGATGAAGTTCCTAACAACAGAGTCTTCTTGATTTCTAGTATAGAGTCTTCTGGTATAAGGGGCATTCTGATTTGTTCAAATGTTCCCCTTCAAGTTCTAGGAGTGTCTCCTTTGATTGGGATAGTCTTTTCGAGCCTCATCTTCCTTCGGCTGCACCTTTTCAAATAAAGGTTAGAGTTAACTCCACAAATGTCTATCGATGTATGGTGGATGAAGGATCCTCCACAAGTATTATACCCTCCTTGACTTGGAAAGCTTTGGGTTCTCCAAAGTTGTTGAAAACTGATAGTCAGTTGTTAGCCTATGATAGAAGACATGGTGAATCTATGGGTGTTCTTTCTCAATTGCTTATTACTTTAGGTGGGAAGACTTTTTTTATCGATATGATGGTGGTTGATTTCCCTTTAGACTTTAATATGCTACTTAGGCGTGATTATGTCTATGTTATGAATGATGTTGTGTCTTCACTCTTTCGAGTGATGTGTTTTCCTCATAACAGAAATATTGTCACTCTTGATCAGCTTTCATCTGATAATCACCACCCTAATTTGAATCTACTATAGAATACCCCTTGGTTTGTTCCAAGTGTTCAAGTAGACTTTACCCCGCCATGGGTGATCTATGTGGTGTTGAATCCTCAATGTTCAAATTCTTATGAGAAGTATCCTTTGAACTATTATTTTCCTTCTTGGGACTTCGTCCGGACAATTGAACAAGCGATTCTTCCTATGGCCCTTAATTCCCTCTTTTGATCCTTGTAGTTCTCATGATTTCTTGGAATTTGATTTGCCTTCACAGGAGGAACTCTTAGAAGCCATGATTTTGAACTACCAATGGAGTCCTTAGCTTAATCCTTGCAAAGGGTTCGTCCCAAAGAACTATTCTACGTAACCCGCAAGGCTACATGGTTCCTTGTACCATATTGTACATATAAGGTACACATTTTCAATTTTTGTATTCTATAACAAAATATTTTATATGAAGTTTATATATGGGATGTATTAACTTCTTGTCTAGTGTTCCTATTTATGTCTACAGAACTTGGAAGATTTCTCCTTTGGACATTTTTATGGTTGATCCGCTCTGACAGGTATTGGTTCTCAAAACTGGCATATAGGTTAGGTTTTTCACCTACATTATGCATTTATCAGTTTCCTTTCCCATTTTGGCCTTAGGATCGACCCCACCAAGTTATGGCATAGAACCTTCTCATTTCTTAGAAGTGTCATGACTTGTGTGGCAGAGCCTACCTTATCATGGGCACCCTAGATAGTACCTTGTTGTCACTTGGCACCCATGTCGAACTTTTGTTCTTAGGCTCGAGAGTCCTCTTTAGTCCCACCATGACTTGTGCATTGAAGGCTCATTCTCGTTCTTATGTGCTATTTTCTAGCCTTATACCCTAGAGGCACCTTTGTGTTGAGTTGTACTGCTGCATTGCATATTGACTATTTGCACCTTTTGTCCTTAAGACGACTTCACTTGGAATCATGTTTAAGCCACCTTTTGACTATGTATTCTTCAAAATCAACCTTGAAATCACTTGGAATTTGTGACTTGATGCACCCTTTTACCCATGAAAAGAACATTCCTTTGTGTCATTGACCAGTTTCGCCACCTTGCATTGAGCATAGGGTAGTTCCCCTCCCAGGAACTAGAGCATATTTTTTGTCGACACTCTTTCTTTCCACTGTACCATAGCATTATTTTATTCTTTTTCAAGCTTCATATAAAAGAAAAAGACAAAAAAAAAATTATATATTCCAAAAAGAGCAGGAACGGGACATTATTTCCATATTTGATGGCTACTAGAGTTATTTGTGTCGCCCCTGAACAAAGCACTCAAAAGTAAGTCTTTCCTCCATTTGGTTGGGCTTTAGTTTGACTTAGGAGAGCCTTAACCTTGTTATTGAGTCAGTACTCATCTGATTGGTTACCTATTACAATCATAAGAATAGTTTTCTTATGCCTCCTGCATGACAGACTTATACAAAGTTATCATATGCTGCCATGTAGTCAAAATAGAGTCGTGCTTTTTTTCAATGGAAGTAAACCTGAGTTGGCCTCCTTGCGATGTCGCTTGGCCTATTTTTCAATTGGCCATCCCTAATTGTTAGAGTCATGTTCATTATCACATCAACTATATTGGTCCTTTGGTCATGTCAGTTTGAGAAGGTCTCTATTGACTTCTTGCTGGCAAATCTTTCTCTTATCAACTATGAAAAATTGCTTTGAGGGTGGATCTAGAGTCGTGCCCTTGCCCTATTTTCATTATTGATAGGTCACCTTGTGCTCAACATCGATCAGTATCATGGGTCTTTGACTGAGTGGTTTCCCTTGTGTTCGACATCATCTTTCATTATCACACATTGGGATTCATGCAATGCCTTGGTTTCCATTTGACCCTATTGGTGGATTCATCGCCTATGTGTCAGCTTTCATTATTGGTTGGTTCAGAGGGTTTCTATCATGTGCTAGCCACATCTTGTGTACATTGGAAATGTGCTTTGGTTGGGTTACTACATCTGTTTTCATTCAATTCCTTCCACACTATTGGCCTACGGGTTACACTCGCACTAGATTGATGAAGGATTCCTTAATGCCTTCCTTCTAGTGGATCTTTTCTCATCGACTTCAACTCATGGCTATGGGAAGGAGATATAGAGTCCATTTATTAGTACCTTAGGGTTTTCAGTCATTAGTTGTAGATACCTTCACTATCGACAGTGGGAAAACATCATTGTCTCCTGATTGATAGATTCTTCCGAGTGTTCGACTACAACTCATTTATTCGCACTTGTTAGATTGTATTGGGTACCTTGTTTCTCATCATAATTATAGGCTCACGTTTGTTAATGGTATACATCAATGACTAGTAATCAAACATTTTTTTCACATGGTTGACTTCTCATCATTTATTCCCATTGTGTAGAAATGTACCACAACGGTCGGTGAAGACCTCGAGTTTTCATCAGCATGTCTTGGTTCACTTGTTAGTTTCTCATGTTTCTGCTAGTTGACAGCATCCACCTTATATATTACAGTTCATTACAACGATATCTTATATGTTGGAACCCGAGTTACAGTGTAGTATCATTTATTCCATCATGTTCACTTGGTACTATTTGGATCATTTTCTTGACTTCAATGATTAGCTTCATACTTCAGCATCATTGATAAGCTCTTTATGTGTGATATTCAGACATGTACTTTCTTGATTATGATCAGATGATCCATTATGTATTTACAGTTCCTTTATACTTGTATGCATATTGGATCTGATTTTGTACTTGACATGCGAACATGCTTTACTATTTTTTATCATGGCTATGCTCGCCTCAAATAGTAGTTTCTTTCTGATCTCTTTCACTGGCTTGGTAGGTTGAATTCTAGTGAACTCCTCCTTGGTCACAGCATGATTCCTTCTATACAATTAATACATTTTGGTCATCATGTACCCCTTCTGACCTCATATATTAGGAGGCATCTATTATAGCACCATTTACCACTCTTGGTAGATCCGATGCTTTGATTATGGCCTAGGGTAACCCTTCCTTCCAAACTTGGTCCAAAATTTTAAAAAACAGTGTTTTATTCCCTATATGTTACTTTTCTCTATGATAAAAGCATGTACACATGGGTGAGCATATACCCAACCCGTATACATATGTTAAGACACTTAAAAATTAATTTTCCTTAATTTCAGGTGGAGTTCATGGGTTTTACCTCCTATTTCCCGTGGCCCAACTGTTTCTCAACTCAAAAAAATAATTTGGAGAAGTATAAATAAACCTCCATGGGAATGCCTAAGGGAGAAGATAGTAGATATTGATACTACAGCGAGATTATCCCTGATTGAGTCTGATGAAATTCCTGTGCCTCCTACACACCCCAAAGCTTCAGGAAACTCTTGTTTCCTTGTTGGATACATCCTTCATCTTTCATGAGATATCCTTGTATTGGTGATGGAGCAAGATTGCTGCGGCCGAGAAAGGACAGATTTGGAATAAGGTTCCTCTTGGAGCGGGAGAAGGACTCTAGTCATATTTTTCCACTTTACTTGTAGCTAACTTCAATAAAGGAATGGTGTTCTATTTCCGATATTAAATGTGTTTATGCATCTATTTATATTGTAATTCGTTTATGAATCTTACATTGATGCATATTTGTCCATTCATTTATATGGTTTAAAGTTAATATCATGAACATGATTTATGTTTCTGTTGTTGTATATGTTTCATTTGAAAACATTTCAGGCTTTGAAGACATCAAGAGAAGCTGAGGGTTTTCACCCTACAGGATCTACTCAAGCGTAGGACTTTCGAGTAAGGAAACTCTTATACAGTTTAGTAGAATAAGCATTTAGGTTGATTGCCTGAGCATTTCTTGTTGGGGTTTACCCTCTGCTCTGTTGGGGTTCTCAACCCAAGACCCTAGGGTGTTCTCACTTGCAACAAATGCTAGGCCAAACAACACTCTGTATAGTATGGCATCAAGCAACAAAGAGCTAACAACACACCATTTACACTCTGATGGATAAATAGAGTGATAATTTTCATGGATAAAGTTAAAGTAGGTCAAAGTTTCTCACTCAAGGAGGATAAGGATCAAAGGACCATAAATGGTGAAAAAGATGTCTAGATTAAATGTGATAACTACTTAGAGATATCTATAAAAGAAAGTTATTCACATATCAATAGCAGAGGAAAAATAACATATGTTAAGTGTTGTAGACTGCGAACATACAAGTTTCCTTGTGATAAACAGTCATCATTGTTCAAGTGAATATTGAGTTGCTGGTGAGAGAAGGACCACAAGAAGTGAGCACGAAAATGAACCACGTTGATTTAATATAATACAAACATAAAATGCTTTTCCCCCACTACTTCATTCTCTTATATTTCTTTATTTTGCTTATATGTTGATTATCGATATGGATATGTGTTAATGCTAATAGTTTTTTCAGGGCATAAGGTTTGGTAACTTGTTTATTTTGTTTAGGTATTCAGGAGTGGGTATAGGAGTAAAGATATTTAGTTGTTTCCCCAAGATGGTTGCACCAATTACTGAACTTCTCTCGATATAAGTTATGTTTCCTTATCCCTATCTATGATCTTTTGGTATATGCATGTATGTTTTGAGATTGGCTTGTTTGACACATTGACTACAACTCTTACCTTTTGGGCAAGTCCTGGGAAGACTTGTTGGGTAAAGGTAGCTTGTTATGGCAAGTGAAATTTCACCTTAAATACAATTGGTGACTCCACTAGGGAAATTCCAGTCGATGCTTTTTTGTAGTCTTTGTCTAAGTTTGTAGCAGCGTTTTTTTATTTCTTTAGCATTATACAATGTCTAAGAGTTATAAAATGAGTTTGGATCTAAAACCCTAGTGTTATAAAACCAAATATTTAGGGATTTCCCTCCTAGTTCCCCATTGTAGTTAATACCATAGTGTTGTTATGCCTTTTTTCGCTCAATTTAATTTACACCAGAGCATTAATAGCCTTATGTTGCTTAGTTTACTTTTCACAAGAGAGTTAAAGCCTCCAACCTAGAATTTTGCAAGATTTCTCCTACAATTTCTTTAGTTTTCTTACACATATTTTTGTTGAGCTAGTGTTTTTCTTCATATATGTTTTCTTGTGTTTTTTTTTTAAGTTGTAAAACACTCAAATCCACTTCCCATGAGTGGATTTTCTTTACTATTTTTAGGGTTTTGAATCCTTTTGGGTTTCATTCCCAACAGAGACATTAGTGGAGAGATACCTCTCTATCATCATTTCCTATCCAACCCTTTTCTTTTTGTTGGATTATGAGTGTGTCTAATTGCTAGGATTTTTCTTATGCCAACCCTTTTCCTTTTGCTTGATTGTGAGTGTGTCTGTTGGGTCCCTATAATACTAGTGATTTCCCCATTACTATTGTATTTGTATCCCTTATTAATATTTTTGTGCCCCTATTGTCCCCATATTGTTATTACTATGCCCCATAGAATCCCTCTATTTTTATTTTTGTGGCTTTATATATTATTGTTAGGTCGGCTAGGTTATATTATGACTCCTTAGACTCCTATATATAGAAAAGAGGTTTTTTCATTTGAATAATCCAATAATTGTTAAATTATTTAATGTAAAGGAGGTTGCCCCCTCAAAGAGGCTGAATTCTAAGGCGTTCAACTATATTTTCTATCTTTTTGTGAGCTAGTTTCATAACATTTGGTATCAGAGCTTTGGACTAGGGTTTCGCTGCTCCAAACAGGTCATTGTGGAATTTTCACTATAACATTTTTTCTGCGACGTTTCAAAAGCTAAAAAAAACCCATTTGAGAAGAAGTTGTGTTGAATCTTGGGTCCAAATTTCAAAGCTTTTCGCACTATATGTGCAGAGATATGATCTGAGGAAGTTTGTCTTTCTGCAGACTCCTGAATTACATTCCAAACAGGTGACCTGGGGAAAATTATCATAACTTTCTCTGTGAGCATCAGATTGAAATTTAGTAAGAAGGAAAAAAAATAGGACGGACTCTAGTTTCTTGTTTATATTTGTCACAGCCAAAGGTTGAAACAGTGACTCATGGCACGTCGTACAAGTTCGCTCTACTGAACTAGTCTATAATCAGGTCACTGTGGGAGATTTCACATAGCTCTTCCTTGGAGAATCCAATTTGGATCATACTGGTGGCATTGAAAAGAGGACACAGATGGCTACTGCATGTTCCAATTTTTGAATTGTATGATTGGAAAGTACAGAGATACATCATAGGCAATATCGAGCTCCTACAAAGTGAAAAAAGGTGTGTAGGTTTTTTAAAATTTTTGCTTAAGCTTGGTTTGAAAATTTATTTTGAAGGAATTCAAAGGGCATAGTAGAGAATTATTATCGATAATTGATGCCCCGAGGAAAGAAAATGCAAACACCTAGTACGCAACCTGAAAGCTCTAACATGACTCATGAAGAAGAGGAAGAAATGCTACATGATATATCAAAATTACAAGACCAAATGCAACAAATGTCACTCTCACAAAAGCTAATAGAAGCTAAGATAAAGGGCATGGAAGCTAAGATGGACGATTTGAAGATAGATTTGAAGACATATTTGAAGACAGATTTGACAAATTTTCTACAAGAAATACTTACTAATGTTGAAAAGGTAGTAAAGGAAACTCATGATGCGAACAAAAGAAATGTTAATTATGATTTCATAGACTCTAATGTGGGATCGAAGAACCACCATATTCCAAAAATTGATATGAGGAAGTTTGATGGCAAGGATCCCACAACATGGATATTATAGATGGAGCAATTTTTCGATCTCAATAATGTGCAAAACACACAAAAGGTACGTATGGCAACTTTATATTTGGAACCAAATCAGTTTGTATGGTATCAATGGCTTTGCTCTCGTAAACAAATTATCACTTGGGCAATTTTTACGGAAGAATTGATAGCACATTATGAGGCTACAAAAAGCAACACTTTTTTTAGCCAATTGATAAGTCTCAAACAAAAGGGTTCAATAATGGAGCACATTGAGGAGTTCCAAAAATTGAACATAAGGGTAAAAAATATTCCAGAGGAGCATAGGATTGATGTGTTCATAGGGACTTTAAAGGATAATATCCAACATGATGTTCGCCTTTGGGATCCTGATTCATTAGAGAGGCATTCAGGTTAGCAAGTAAAGTGGAAAGCAAAATATGGCAACTAGGAAGCATACCACTCACAACTATAAAGATGGAAGTGTTGTTGCCCCTAGTCTTCCACAACCTATAAGATTGACACCACAACAATTAGAAGAAAAAAGAGCAAAGGGGATTTCTTACAGTTGTGATAGCAAATACACTAAAGGTCATAGTGTGCTGAGAAGAAATTATTCTACATAGATTGTGAAGAGGAAGAAGAAAAGGAGCAAGAAAGGTCAAAAGAAGAGGATATACTCCAAGAACAAAGCCTAGATAAAGAAGAAATGAATTCGACCATATCTTGTAGTGCATTGGCTGGAATTACCACTCCTCAAACCATCAAGATAAAAGGACAAATCAAGAAGAAAAAGGTAATATTGTTGATTGATTCAGGGAGTACCAACAATTTTTTTCATTATAAGATAGCAAAAGAATTGAATTGCTTCCTATATCCAGCACTAGAGTGTCAAGTGATGGTTGCAAATGGAGGAATGATAAATTTCTCTAGAAAGTGTCATAATATCAGGCTATCCACGGGAGAATATGTATTGACTAGCCCAATGCTTTCCATTCCAACGGGAGGTGTTGATGTTGTACTAGGAGTCCAATGGCTACAATCCTTGGGTACAATAGCTTTTAATTTTCAAGAACTTTTCATGAAATTTTCTGTGGAAGGAAAGGAAGTTTAACTAAGGGGTATTGTAGGGAAACCGGGAAAGATAATTAGCTGTAACGGTATGACAAAGCTTCTAAAAAAGTAACAAAGAGGTGTAATTGCACAATTATGTTCACTAGATGTTTCCACATTCGAATCATCTATTTCTCCAGATCTCCAAAAAGTCTTGGACAATCATTCCAAGGTATTTGAGACTCCCAAAGGTCTCCCACCTATTCATGATCATGATCATGCTATTCATTTGATTCCAAGAAGTGTTCCTCCAAACATCAGGCCGTATAGAGATCCCTATGCCCAAAAGAGTGAAATTGAACGTATAGTTGCAGAAATGCTAGAGGCTGGCATAATTCAACCTAGTCAAAGTTCTTTCTCTACTTCAGCTGTATTGGTGCACAAGAAGGATGGATCATGGCACATGTGTCTAGATTATAGGGAACTCAACAAGCTCACTATTAAAGATAAGTTTCCAATTCTTTTCATTGATGAATTACTGGATGAGTTGCATGGATCAATTTACTTCACCAAATTGCATCTTTGTTCAGGATATCATCAAATCAGAATGAAGACTGAAGACATTCTGAAAATAATATTTATAACTCATGAGGGTCATTATGAATTTTTGGTCATGCCTTTTGGCCTTACCAATGCACCTTCTACATTTCAAGGTTTGATGAATTCCATTTTCAAACCCTCCCTTAGAAAACTTGTGTTAGTATTTTTTGATGATATACTAATCTACAACAAGTCTTGGAAGGATCATGTTGAACAAGTTGACAGGGTGCTACAACTATTGGAGGAGAAACAATTATATGCAAAAAGATCCAAATGTATCTTTGGAGTATAAGAGGTGGAATATCTGGGTCATATTGTATCTCATGAAGGAGTTAAGGTATACCCTAGCAAAATTAAAGCCGTTAAGGAATGGAAGATCCCCACATCCCTAAAACATCTGCAAGGATTTCTCAGGTTGAAAGGGTATTATCAAAAGTTTGTTAAGAATTATGGGAGAATAGCAGCACCTCTAACAACATTATTGAAGAAAGATGCATTTTCATGGACTCCAGAAGCAACAAAGGCCTTCGAACATCTTAAAGAGGCAATGTGCCAAG